>CAKALS010000461.1:0-71364 GCA_916701275.1 Sebastes miniatus
GTGTAGAAGGAGGGGTGGTAGAGGCAGGCCCGGGCACAGTCTGGGCTGAAGTTAAACTCCAGGATCTGAGGCTGCATGACTCGCTCACCTGACCCAGGATCAGAACACATATTAGATAAGCAAATGATGGTTAGGGTGATTACACAAAAGGTATAAGTATCCTAAACAAAGACATCCACAGGAAAAAGTACTACATATTTATACACATGTACAGTATACTTAGTTAACATTAAAATATTTGACGATTGTTTGGTCAATAATATTTGTAATATTACAACTTTTTCTCTCGTAAAGTTATGACTTTATTCTCGTAATATTACGAATTCTTTTCTCATAAAGTTATGATTTTATTCCCGTTATATTACAACTTTTTTTCTCATTACGTCATGACTTTATTCTCCTAGTATTAAAACTTTTTTTTCTCGTTAAGTTATGACTTTATTCTCGTAATATAACGACTTTTTTTCTCATAAAGCTATGACTTTATTCTCGTAATATTACGACATAAATATTCATATAAATAAATATTATTAGCACAAAGTTTATATCTTATTGATATAGAGCAGCAGATGTTTCCTGAGGCGGTCTGTTAATCTCATTGATATAGAGCAGCAGATGTTTCCTGAGGCGGTCTGTTAATCTCATTGATATAGAGCAGCAGATGTTTCCTGAGGCGGTCTGTTAATCTCATTGATATAGAGCAGCAGATGTTTCCTGAGGCGGTCTGTTAATCTCATTGATATAGAGCAGCAGATGTTTCCTCTCTGCCCACAGTGCGCTTTAATTGTCTAACAAATGAGGAAGCATGGATCTTTTGACTTGACTTGATTTCATGTGTGTTTTTTAACCAATAGAATGTATAGTAACCACGGTTTTACCATATATGAGCTACAGTATATCCGCCTGACTTTAGCGAGCCTTGACACCGTCCTCAGCCACATTAAGGACCGCCTACTCAACTGATGTCCGTGGGGTCTCACTGCGCTCCTCATGTGAATACTTTTGCACGGGAAATGGCGTTTGCCTCTTTCACGAGTATGCTACGGTTATAAATGAGACCCGGGATCACAAAGGGACCCAAGGACCAACCCGTTCTCACTCCCAGCTTGTCAAACATCGCCAAATTGGGCAACGCCCCTCGGCATCAGAAACTGACACACAGTGGCCTTTGGCAACAGTATGTGACGAACCGACCTTTCAACTAACTCCAACGTAAACCCACTCGCGGCGTTATTCGATGGTCGAAGCAAGTGATGTAGTATTAATAGCGTGAAAGTCCGCCAAGGGCGGCTGGACGGGTCAAACAAACACAAGACTTTCAACCAGGAGACCGCTGTTCGTGTCTCGTTTGAAACAAAAAGTAACGCCGACTTATTTTATCACGTGAGTCGTTAATCACATGCGTCGTCGATATCGTCAGTCACGTGAGTTGTTAGTGAGTCAAATCACTGAAGTTAACGTCAACGAGGACCGTTTCCTAACCCTACCTAAGTGGTTGTGTTACCTAAACCTTCCTGTGAAAACGGAAGTTTATTTTGAAAGAACACTGCGTGTAAAGCAATCCCCCGAGGCTCAAGGTATGACTTCTTCTTCTGCTTCTTTACCATGCTGATGAATTCAGTATAGAATGAATGCTCACCATTTTGCTTCGTACTCCACTTCAGCATGAAGTCTACGGCGTAGATGGCCCGGGACGGCGGGTAGGGACATATACCGTACGGAGCCGGTCGGGACGAGGCTGCCTGGAAGAACTCCTTGAACGCTTTAAACACCTCCGCCTGGGAGAGGAAGGAAAAGGAGGGAAGGGAAGTGTTACGGAAATTGTACATGGTAAAAATGTATTCTCTAAATCTCAGATTTATGTTTTCTCCTCAATGTGGTCCTATTTGTTCTTTGTTTTTTATATCAAGAGACAACATAACCTGTGGTTCACAGTCTGGGTGCTGCTCACCCTGAAACAGAAGACTTAATTAGGCATGTATTAGTTCCCGCAGCTGAAAAGGACGACAAGTTTACACTCACTTCCACCTCCTTCCACGGGTACAGCGGGTACTGGTTCTCAAACATGGGGATGAAGTCGTCGTAGTGCACCTGGAGACAGAGTTTCATGTTAACAACGGCACCTTCATGAAACTGATCCAGTCCGAGTTTTGTTAGTTTACATTAGGTATTCATGTAACGGCCTAACTCTTATTTATTTTACTGATTATTTGTTTGCCTTGATTTGATAGTTAGCAACAGTGACTCAGGGAGAGCTGCGTGTCAGCTGTGTGCGTCTCTTCTAGAGATTTGAGGTCTTGCCTATTTTTGACGCGAGCCGCGCGGTTCACAGCAACAACAGACAGCTGACGGCAGCAGATACGCAGCTGGTGTGAACATCTGATGCCCGGAACACACTAGGTAAGTCAGGAGCGCGTGGAGGCTGCACGATTCACGCGTCGGGTGTTCACCCCAGCTGCGTTTCAGCTGCGTGTCTGCTGCTGCTGCTGTCAACCCTTTCTTTCTACATAGAGTTTGCCTTTCATAATGGCCATTTCATTTCATTATAAATATCATTTATATTTATTTTAGACGGAGAAAGGTTAAGAACCTGGTAGTAATTTGTAAATAATGGTAATAATCCACAATTAAAACTCCGTACTTTATTCATTCATGGAGCTCTGCAAGTCACTGCATGTTCTACATCACTGTCCTGCACATATTTCAGTATAAAAGCCTCGTGTTAACAGATGAAGGAATTCTGTCAATAGAAAAAACGCTTGAGGGCTTTTATTTTGAAATGAAAGCAGGAAGTGTTGATTTAAAAATAAGTGTTTACTTTTTTTCCTCTCTGTAACATTTTCTACAGATAAAGACATCGAAGCTGTAGTAATGTTGCTGATATGATGTCAATATACTGTCAATAGATCACTTTAAGTGTCCGCATGGCATGCTTCAAAAATAGGCGAGACCTCGAATCTCTAGAAGAGACGCAGCCGACTCATGGGGGCAGTGTGGCTGCTCTAACCTGTTAACACGGACGCCAAAATAAGAAACAACACGTAACGCAGCCGCCACGCGCTGCTGACGTTCCCAGTGTGGACGAAGCGTTAGAGCACTAGGCCACCACGAGGCCGGATCATTTATATCCTCATGAAATAACCTCGTCTTAGACGTAACTGACAGTTCTGACTAGAAAAGATGAGGTAAAGCAGCCTTTGAAGATGTAGATATGTTATATGTCATTCTTTCTGAGACATTCAATTTCAATGATCAACCAATAAATAAAAGACCACAGGGACCAGACCGTGTTCTCGGGACCGCAGACCGAGTCCACAAATAGAAAAAACAACCATAAACAGGTACCTGCTTCAGCTCCACATCATCCGCGTAGTTCATGACGGTGAAGTGCTTTTGGTAATCATCTAAATGGTCCAAGGAGAAAGGTCTAGATAGAAGAAACAAACGTCAGGTCTCCAGGCACGAGAAACAGTTCACTCTCTATATAAGAAGGCTTTATTATCACTATAGAGAAAACAATCGATTCAATATTTAATCACAATTAATCGTACATTTTTTTATCTGTTCAGAATACACCTTAAAAGGGAGATTTGTCAAGTATTTAATCCTCTTATCAACATGGGAGTGGACAAATCTGCTGCTTTATGCAAATGTATGTATATATTTATTACTGGAAATCAATTAACAACACAAAACAATGATATAATGAATATAAATATTTGCATTAAAGTTGAGGTCTAGTCTACTTTATGCAAATCACGGGCGTCCGACGTGACTCGCTGCCTCTCAAAAAACTCCCGAGAGCGGTACTTTCCTTAAAATCCCATCGGCTTTTTGTCGAGGGAAGGATGCTAACTTCCTGTTTGGCCAACAAACAATACGTCATCCCAGCACCGCTCTATTGTGGCTATAAAATCATTTTGTCGTCCTACTGGAACCACAGATCCAGGACACGGACCGTATCTTTGAGTTCACAGTGTGATTAACTCTATTCAAAACCAAGAGATCATCTAAGAGAGATCGTCAATGAGACATTGACACAGGGATTTGCTGGATTTAACAAATACACCCCTGTTAATATATGTACAGTATGTGTATGTATGCATGCACGTTGTACCTATTAGCAAAGCGCAACCAAAAGACGTTGTAGGCGTAGAGACGCAGAGGCTTCACGGAGCGCAACATCAGCATGTAGCGAATGTCAAACTTCACCATTCCCACTTCCTCTCTGTTGAACAGCACCGGATCTTCAAGGTACTTACACACCACCTGGAAAACAAACACACAAAGTTAGAGGTACAACATAAGAAGGGAGGCAAGGAGAACTGTATGCCCCTGATGGATAAACTGAGCGTGTGTGAGCATAATGCACATGCATGATATTTTTGTGGGTATTACAGCCGATTCCTTTCACACCTTAATGCACAAAGGCCCTCTTTGTATTTATTACCCGAGGAGCCCCTCGTTGCTATAAATTATGACCTAAATGTACTCAGACCAGGGGGAGGCAACCTGCAGCTGTGGAGCCACATGTCTCTTCAGCTCCTCTCCAGGGGCTCCCTGGGGATTTTTTAAAACTGGAAATGAATAACTGTTCTTTGTTTACATTTTCATTTTTATTTATCATTGTTGTAGGTCTATGGTACGACGGTACGACGGAGTGTTAGGGCCACGTTGAGGGAAAAAAAATAAATCGGAGATTTCAAGAATAAAGTCGTAATATTACGAGAATAAAGTCATAACTTTACAAGAAAAAAAAGTTGTAATATTACGAGGATAAAGTCATAACTTAACGAGAAAAAAAAGTTGTAATATTACGAGAATAAAGTCATAACTTTATGAGAAAAAAAGAAAATAACATGTAAAATTATCACTTTATAATATTATGACTTTATTCTTGAAATCTCAGATTTTTTTTTTTTCCTCAGTATGGCCCTAATACTCCGTCGTACCGTCGTACCATAGACCTACAACAATGATTAATAAAAATGTAAACACAAAACAGTTATTCATTTCCATTTTTATAAATCCACAGGGAGCCCCTGGAGAGGAGCTGAAGAGACGCAGGTTGCAGACCCCTGGTCTAGACAAGGAGAAACGCGCTAAAGAAGGTATAGAAAAAGTACAATAAAGTAAGTTACCAGAAACTATTTCAGTGAACTGTGTGCTTACAAATAGTCAACCATCACAATTGAGGAGAAACTTAAACTCCAGTAACACCGCCTCTTCTGCAGTTAGGTACCGTCCGTACACTGAAGACTGAAGCCACAACTACAGCTCCAAGAACCGCCAGCACGTCGTTTAAAACCTCAGCTGTCGTGGTTTAGGTGTCCCAGTCAGATTAATATGTACTGCTGGTTTCATGGTGTCATAGTTTGTACGTGCGTACCTTTGGCGTACTCTCTCGTTGTCGGATTATGTAGTCCAGGTTGTTGGTGATGTGCGTGTCCAGTCCACGGGCCAGGTTCCAGGGCTTACAGATCCAGTGGTTATCCTCTCCCCTGAAACACACCGAGACGTCTTTTCATCCTGTTTAGTGCTGATCAGACCTTCAACAACATGTTTCTGGTTCTATTAAAGTATTAATTAAAAGGTGTAACATTCCCAACCTCTGTTGTCTCTGTTGATAACGCTTGATGAACTGCGGCAGCTCTGACTGGAGGTTGAAGGTCTCCGGTAGCCAATCGGGCTGCGAGTCGCCTTTCACTCTGTGAGCCACGGCGGCCATGCAGTCCTTCACGGTGATGATGCTCTCACAGGGAAACTGGTTTAGCATCACATGAGGTCGTTCCTCGCTCAGCTTCCTGTCAGAGAACATGTAATGATGATGATTGATTCGTGGTTGTACGCCTCTGCCAACCAGTCAAGATGCAGTTTACGTCCATGTCTGTCCAAAATGTCATCACTTCCTCTTTTTATCCTATGCAAAGAACATGTTTTGTGAGGTAACAGTGACCTTGACCTTTGACAACCAAAATCTAATCAGTTCATCCTTGAGTCCAAGTGGACGTTTCATAACTTTACGAGAAAAAAGAAAATAACACGTAAAATGATTACTTTATAATATTATGACTTTATTCTTGAAATCTCAGATTTATTTTTTTTCCTCAATGTGGCCCTAATACTCCGTCATACCGTCGTACCATAGACCTACAACAATGATAAATAAAAATGAATATGAGGAGTGGAGTATGGCAGGGGGTTTCTAGCAGAAGGACTCCAGCGAGCCGGCAGCATCAGCTGTAACGTTACATCCAGGCTTGTAGACAAGTGCGAGGGGGGGGGGGGGGGGGCGGTTTGCAAGCCGAGTGGCGACACACGAAAGGGGGCTTATACTGTAGGCAAAAGGAGGACGCTTCTGAGATTTGAGGGGGGAGGTGATACAAACTGTAGGCAAGATGAGGAGGGTCCTGTGATCTTACACCTCTAGCTGTGGCATGAATGGAGGATGCTTATGAATGGAGGAGGCTTGGGTAAAAAGTTCAGTCGTAAATTTGTCAGAGGTAAGACCAAAATAAGGCAAAGCAGCTTTATCTGTATAGCACATTTCAGCAACAGGGCAATTCAAAGTGCTTTACAGAAACATTAAAGAACATTGCGACAAAGTGCAAAAGAACATTAAGACATAATTAAAACGGTTATAAAAACATTAAAACATTAAAGATTAGAAAATAAAAAAAAGCTAAAAATAAAAGCTAAGATAGAAGTTAAAATAGAATAAAACACAAAAGATTAAAAGCTCTAGTGCAGTATCAGATCATTATCTGGTTTAATTAAAGGCAGCAAACAGGAACATTTGAAGCTTTGATTTAAAAGAACTCAGAGTTGGTCCTGCAGGTTTCTGGGAGCTTGTTCCAGATATTTGGTGCATAAAAACTGAACGCTGCTTCTGCATGTTTAGATCTGACTCTGGGGACACTAAGAAAGACCTGATCCAGATGACCTGAGAGGCCTCTAAGGAGGCCTCATGGGGATTCATCAACATTTCAGTCTGGCTCTTAGTAATGACCCTGCATGACCCTGGCTTCATCCTGCAGCTGCTGATGAATCCTTATAAGGGCCTCCTAAGAGACAATGCGTAAATGTGATATACCTGGAAAGGTCCTTAATTCCCAGAGCTCCCTATTTGACTAGAAGTACAGCCGACAGGTGGCAATAACCTTTAAAAAATAGACACTGTTAGGCACCAAACATATTGGAGTCAGATGATGTAAACGATATCTATATATCTTATATACTAAGCTCCCCAAGTCAGTTCAGTCCGGAGCGGCTCTGGTTTTGGTTGTGTCTCTTTCTATCATTATTGAACACAATAAAAACTCTGCTTTTTGCATCATACTTGGACGGTCTCCAGAAAGATATTTGAGTATCCTGTGTTGACTTTTTTGATACCTTGATAATTGAGTTTTAAAGAAAGCTTATCTGGGGGCTCAGACACTTTAGGCCCAAGGCCGGAAATATCCTGCTTCCAAACTGCACTCTCGCTGCTGCTGCTTTCATCTGACAGTTACAGACCATTAAACACGGCTGTGTGCAGATCTGCAGAAGCTCAACTCCACCTTAATGATTCCAAAGTGTAATGGGTTTATGCTATTCTTGTGACTCACTCCCCCGCCTCAACCTTGAAGGATAGAAGGAAGACCGAGACACAGAGACTATCAGCGGACTTGAGCCCGTCAGGCTCGGAGGAGGAGGAAGAGGAGGAGGAGGAGGAGGACGAGGAGGAGGACGACGAGGAGGAGGAGGACGAGGAGGAGGAAGAAGAGGAGGAGGAAGAAGAGGAAGAAAAGGAGGAGGAAGAGGAGGAGGAGGACGAGGAGGAGGAAGATGAAGAAGAGGAGGAGGAGGACGATGAAGAGGAGGAGGAGGACGATGAAGAAGAGGAGGAGGAGGAGGCAGTGAGCTTTGGCTCTGAGCCCAGAAACTTCATCCTCACCTGCTGATGTTTATGAACTAGTGACCGGCCTTTGACCTGCCGTCTCCCGTAGCTCTGATTCTACTGTAACATCATGTGTTGAGATATAATTACCAGGAAAACCTTACAGGATCATTTTAAGTTCAGCTGTACTGTGTTTATGCTCTCAACCTTTCAGTCACTAAATCGTGAAGCTAAACTCCCTCCCGATGTATCTCGTCTGACTGCTGATGAAACGGCTCCGCTGAGCCACTAGCAGTGTGAGTGAATGTAGGTTGTCTGTGTTGCTGATGTGGTATATTTTCAAGTCTTGCACAAGACAGCGAGGCCCCTCATTGTAAACATATGTGTAAGAAGCATAGGTAGAGCCATACATGGGCATACTGTCTATACGCTAAGACCAGGGGCTGAAAGATAAACATGTAGGAGAACGAAGACATACATGGTCATACGTTCAGCTCAGATGTTGCATGAGGGTCATTAAGGACACGACACGCCCCCACAACAGCCTGTTCTCCCTCCTGCCCTCTGGTAGAAGATACAGGACCCCCAGGACTCACACCAGCAGACTGAGGAACAGTTTTTTCCCCCAGGCCATCAGACTTTTAAATCTATAATTAATTTGACACATTCTTACACAAAAATATTTCTTATACTGTATATACTGTATATATTGTTAATACATATGTTCTTAATATGCCCTTGTATAAAGTATTTCCTTTTATAATTGTAATGTAAATGTAAATGTAATATAATTTATTATTTAATGGAGCTTCCTAGCGAAAAGTATTTCACACGTTTGTACCTGTACAACCGGCGTGACAATAAACATCTTGAATCTTGAATCTTGAATATAAGGAGGCGCGAGAGCCCCGAAGTGCAGGACTTTCAGATTTGACTTGAGACCTCCGGACGTTCTAGACGTCCGTTATGATATTTGTTGATTGTTTGTAATAAACTCTATTATACCAGCAAGAACAGTGTCCGTGGAGCATCCTTTCTCATCACTTCAACAGCACTGTCGCAGGAAAGATACGACACTGACCTGTAGTCTTTGATGTGAATATAGCTCCAGATGATATCGGCCTCCTCCTCCTCCTCCGTCAGCTGGAACCGCGGATGTGTCAGGTTGTTTGTTACTTGTGACAGATCGGCGTAAACCCTGAAAGCAAAAGCACAGAACGATGAGAAGGTGTGGAAACCATGACAGCAACAGGCACAACAGGACACAGCAACACTTTTACACATAATGTGGTGGGTTAAAGGCATTAATGAAGAATTAATGAAGAATTAATGAAGCATTAATGAAGAGGAAAAGCAGCAGCTCTCTCAGTACGTTACCTGCCACGAACCCAGATAATACAAGAAGATGTAAGAAATGATATGAGAAGATATAATATATAAATGAGAATAATATAATAAGACATATATAATATAAATGTATATAGTATAAATATTATTTTTTACCCCTATCAGGAGCTATAGCTCCATCATTTATTATATCTTCAACTGTGCAATACTGACTTGACAGTGCAATAATTCAGCTGTGCAATAATTCAGCTGTGCAATAAACTCGTCTACTCCGGCATTAACACTGCATTTATTTATACAGAACATTTAAACTAATATTCTTATTTTACACTATTCTTGCATTTTTATAAATGCATGCATTTATATTATTTGCATATATCTTATTTTTCAGCAGTATTATTTGTCGTTATATATATTTCTTATTTATATTTTCTTATGATTTCTCTATTTTTATATATTTATATTCTAGAATGGGAGCAAAATGTAACTCAAAAAAAAAGGTTTTATTATAAAATGGAAAAAGTTTGATTCTAGAAGTAAAAGTTATGGAAAAGGGAACTCACAAAATAAGGAATATGGAGGATGTTAGATGGAAAATATAGCTAAAAAATATTAAAATATATAGGCAGACGCATGTGTCGATCCATGTAAATAATATTGCTATATCTCCCTCCTTCATTTAAAAAAATATATAATTTAATGTATTATTATTATTATTTATTTTAATTGTTTTGTATTATTATTATTATTAATATTTAATTTTTTTTATTTCAATTTCTAATGCTGATGTTTTCTCTTGTGTACTTATTTTTTTGGTTTCTAAGCTCATTACGTAAAAATTGGTTTATAACCTATTTAATTACGAACAGTAAATTACATGTATGAAAACAACCTCGAAAAAAAATAAAGAATAAAAAATCTAAATGTATTCCGCTACAATTACTATTAAATAAAGGTAGTCCTAATCCAGGTATCACAATATGAAAGAAGCATAACTCGATTACTTGCCGTTGCTTTGGGATTACCTCAAGATGACTTTTATTTAAACTTAAATACTGATGTTAATGTTTTTATTTTAAGGTGGAAGGTGTAAATACAGCGGCCACTTTGGGACGAACTTCCCTCTCTTCAGCAAGGAAATAATCAGTCATCACTTTATTGATCCCCGGGAGGAAATTTCTCCCAATCTATAAATAAAAAAATAAAAAAATAAAATAAAACAGACTTAGAGAAATTATATGAAAATATAAAGAAGATATATTTATAACATTGCAAATAATAATGCTGAAAAGTAGGATCTATTGTTCAGTTCTGAAACGTAATCTCCCTCTTTAACAAAATCAGAAAAACAACTGTGTTATAATTATTGTATCAGAGCCATACAGATGTTTGGGTCGTAGCTTTTACTGAGTGACAATATCAATATTTAATTTAGATAGACTCAGAATCATGTAATCATTCATAAGTTTTAAATGCTCATGTGCCTTTTACTCATTATGCTTATGCAGCACTCATATAACCGGTGTGTTTTAATGCATCATGTGCTTTTCAGGAATCATCAGTGGGTTAGTTATCTTTGTATGATTGTGTTTTAATAGGCCTCATGCATTTTTGTACTAATGTTCATAGTAGCAGTCACAGAGATGAAGCAGGATGTATGTGTGGTTACAGGCCGTTCTGATCTGTGACCGCAGGTGATAAAACTCATCTTCAGCAGAGAGGCATACAGTCCACATATAAAACCATATATGAGCTTCCTCCGGACAATGTGCGTCATAAACAACACCATATATGGGCTTCCTTCCAGTTTTCCGGGTATATAATGTGCCAACCTCGCTAAGTGCAGCCCCTATGGAGGTGTTGATGTTCATGATGTCCCTCTATGTTGTGGTCCACATTGACGTATGTTTACCTACCATTGACGCATGTAACTCGTAAAAACACCTGTATAAAAACACCCGTATAAATACTGAAGAAAGAGACACAGAAGGGACACAACACAGAGACACGGACACAGAGACACACCAGGTGGAAGGAAGACGACCTATTTTTACACTCTGTAATTCTGTTACGGGACACGGCTCTGTCTTAGAAACCTGATGGATAGATTAACTGTAACCGGTTATAATTGAATTTAAAAGACATGTCCGATCTCTCCTCATCTCCTTTGGCTAATTATAATATATAATTATAATAAATGATGGGGTTATAGCTGCTGATAAAGGGGGAAAATAAATAAATAAGTATATGTTGTATATATATGTATAAATATACAACACTTTACAATCTAATGAACATGTCTACCGTTTTCTAGACGAGACATTTGATCCTAAATACAATCGATTTACTTTAAGTTGATAAGGTCTGCTTGACGATAAAGTAGAATAAATTAAATATCTATTTTAGTTTGAGCAGTTTACAGTAAATGTTTGTACCGGTTGTATCAGAGTGTGTTCCATGACGAACACTAAACGGCGTGCACGGCGTCGGTGAGGGCGTCTGGTTTAGTCGGCATCGATGCAGACTCTCTGTTGGAGGGTTTTATAAACCACTTCCTCTCGCCGTGAATTGGTTTGGAATGGCACTTAAAGCTTAAGTAGGCAGTATATTTTTGGCATCATTTGGCAAAACTTCATTAATAACCTTTCAGCATATTGTAATTCAAGTGTTCTGAGAGTAAACTAGACTTCTGCTGCTCCTCATGGCTCTGTTTGTTTTCAGGCTTTAGAACATCTAGCCCCGTGACGAGAGACTTTGAATATAACTGAACACCTGAATACAAAAAACTGTATTTGGGACAAGCCCTTCTGTATATAATGTTAATATAATGTTGAGCTGCTGAGGTGAGAGACTTACTTGAGGATCTTGTCTTCGGGGACAGTGCGGGGCTGGACTTCCACAGGAAGCTGCTCCTTGTTCTCCACTGCGATGGCCTGGAGGGACAGACACAGAGGACGCTGATGACCCAACACTATCATGCAGTGTTTCATTCACAGACTTTTCCCACCAAAAATATGAGTCAGTTACACTGATCTTGATTATAAATAATCAAATTCTTCCTTATTTGACCAAAATTAATCACAAATCTTCATCATTTATGACCAACTCTTGTTTAAAGGAAATATAATCTGCTAAATAAATACTTTCAACATACTTTGGTTACTTTTTGCATTTAGCCAATATTATATATATATATATATATATATATATATATATATATAAAATATATATATATAAAATATAAATATATATAATATATATAATAATAATATATACAAATCAAACCCGCAAATACCGATCGGGAGTCCTCACCTCGTAGTGAGAGTCCGACGGCTCGGCGGTGACGCTGCTGACCCCTTCTAGATCGTCAGGTATCCATGGTAACAGACGGCATCGTCTCACCAGGGGGTCTGGCTCTCCGTACGTATAGTCACGGGTTACTTCATCTGTGGAGGTAAAAGGACTATTGATTAATAATGGAAATGTTGTCTCTCAGTACTCTCTGACCTCGTGCAATCTGTAGCTCTCAAAAAAAACAAAAAAGGCAAAAGGGCCTCTGAGAGAAGTGGTCTTATCTTGTGGGAATGTTTACTTTAGGAAAAGCACACTGACCAGGTTACATTTGAGTCTTGAGACTATTTTCACGCCTCAAGCTCCACAGATCCACATGCTGCGTTTAAGTACTGGTGGAAAACCGGCGACATCTGAGGCTTTTTGGTGAAATCGTGTGTCATTATAAAGACGTTTTTCTAAATAGACAGAAGCAGCTCGTCACCCCCTCGAGAGGAGCTAAAGAGCTGCAGGTTGCAGACCCCTGGTCTAGGTGGTGGACTTGTCCACCATTGCAGGACATCCTGGTGGCTCATCCTCTGAAGTGAGTATAAGATAAACCACCGGTTGTAAGCAAAACATGTCTGCTTTGCAATATGAATATAATTATAAACTCAAAATTTCAGGTACCTTCAGATAACGTTATCTATGTCTGTTAGTCTGGTGCACTGCTCATTTTACCGTCCTCTGATAACGTTCCCCTCCCCCCAACACCATGTGTTAGAATCAGAGCTACCAGATACCGCAGGTCACAGGCCGGTCACTAGCTATCGCTCAGAGCCACAACTCACTCACTGCATCCTCCTCCTCCTCCTCCTCCTCTTCCTTCCTCCCCCTTCCTTCCTCCTCCTCCTTCCTCCCCCTTCCTTCCTCCTCCTACTCCCTCCCTCCTCCCTCCTCCCTCCCTCCTCCTCCCTCTTCCTCCTCCCTCCTCCCTCCTCCCTCCTTCCCCCATCCTCCCTTCTCCTCCCTCCTCCATCCTCCTCCTCCTCCTCCTCCTCTTCCTCCTCCTCCTCCTCCTTCCTCCCTCCTCCCCCTTCCTTCCTCCTCCTCCTCATCCTCCCTCTTCCTCCTCCCTCCTCCCCATCCTCCTCCCTCCTCCCTTCTCCTCCTTGTCCTCCTCCCTCCTCCTCCTCCTCCTCCTCCTCCCTCCTCCCTCCTCCCTCCCTGTGTGTGTGCGTGTGCGTGTGCGTGTGCGTGTGCGTCTGCGGTCACCTCCTTCCTGCAGGTTCTGCAGAGGCCAGAGCACCGAGTAGGTGAGCTCTCCCTGAGCGTAGTAGAAGGGAGCCATGCTGCAGCTGGGCTGGTAGGAGTGCTGCACCTGGGAGCCGAACTCATCCATGATGTACCACACGGGAACTTTATCCTCCGGAGACTGCACGAGAGAACGCAACAGGAAGAGGAGGAGGTTAAAGGTTGCTGACCCCTGGTCTAGTAGAAACACAAAATACAAGTATGAACCTGGAAATGAGCTGATATGAGACCTTTAAATGAACACACAGTTGCTCCTTCATAGCTCCTATCTACTGGATGTTTCATAAGGGAGGATCTTTCTCAGCCTTTATCTGCTGAGAACTGACGGAGCAACGGTTTCACACGAGAAACAAAGAACAAATATCACCCTGTGCACCCCATCAGACAGGATAATATACGACACAGAGGGTTTACATTTACATTACTGAATAGGAACAAGAGCTCGGCTGCATGTAAGAGTGTTGCTATCTTAGATTTTATAAAGCTGCAGTCGGTAACTTTGAGCAAATATGATGAGAAGTTATTATTATTAATACTGAGGTATCAATCCCCTTTAATATCTCTGGGTGTATCAGAGCAGCGTCGGCAGTGTAAGAGCGATGGTGTTTTCTGACGTACCCCCTCGGAGAGTTTATAAGTCTGGTTGTACTTCCACATGCGCTCCATCACCAGCTCCACCAAGTCCGGGTCGGGGGCCTCGCCGTGGAAGTACATCCCCATGAGGGAGGCCATTCTGGGCAGCAGGCCGGGTATCTGCTCCAGCTGCTGACGGGCGCCGTCCGTGCGGTACGTCCAGGCGTGATCCACCAAGAAAACACTGCAGGAGGAAGAAGAAGATGGACGGAGTTCAGCTTAAAAGCTCATCTTTTAAAAACTCAATTTAAAAGTGCTTTTTTTATTTAAATCAATATATCAGTCTTTTTCTTTTAATTAAGCTTCACTGCAAAATTAAGGAGCTCCAAAGTGTTCGTAATTAAATAACTAACTAAAAAAAAACGACTTTATTCTCGTAATATTCTGACTTTATTCTGTAAATCTCAGATGTGTTTTCCCTCAATGTGGCCCTAATACTCCGTAGTACATTGTCTCTTTGTCCCTCACTGCATTAGACTTATATACTATATACTTAGACTATGAACTGTGTTACCTTCATCACAATGATCACATGTTTTGCGGCTCCACACAGATTTTTTTTTTTTTGCCTAAAACAGCTCTTTTGCTGGTAAAGGTTGCTGACCCCTGACCTAGGGTTCCATAAACCATCCTGTCAATGGGTATGTTCTGTCCTGTGGCTCCCTCACCTGGTGGGCTCTGAAGCCTGCAGCCCAGTCTCCCTGGTCACCACCACTTTACAGCTGATCACTGCTCCAGTATAGACCCTCTTCCTCTCCTCAGTCTCTCCATCTTCCTCCTTTTCTTGTTGGAACTGCATGATCCCAAAAACTTCCCCAGCATCATAAATCTATGACACAAAAAAACATCATCATGTCACCACCAGACTCCATTAAAAAATATGTCAATTTAAAATCTGTTGCTTCTCATCTTCAGCACGCTGCCAACACGAGTTTAAACACGTTTAAAATATGATAAGTTCCACTTCAACTTAAAATCGGCATAACTCCAATACCCCCAAAGCAGCACTTCCAGTTCTTACAGTTCTTCCAGAACACTGTTCTGCTAGCAGACCAAATGTACCCTGAAGTGGGCGTGTGAACTAAAAAAGATGGAATTTTCATTGAAACAAAATACAGATTGGTGGATAAATTATATGCCGAATTCACCCCAGGAACATATACATTTGGTAAATGGTTTTATCCATGCTGTATCGGATGTCTTTGTTTGCAAACTATGAAGGAAAAGTGGAAAAACCTGATTTTTTAAAAGGGAGTTTGGCACTACTTCCTTCCTTTGTGATAAATTTGTGAAGTTAACTCAGCCGAACTTAGCCGAATATCGAGTCATAACATAAGCTAAAGTTGTGCTTATCTTAAATAACAGGCTTATCATTTATCATAACTTTCTGCCTTATTTCATATATTTATTCATGCAGTCTGGTGGAGTTCAGCAGTGCTGTCTGGCTGCAGCTGAAAAGACGATAAAACTGAACTATAAAGATCGAATTTGCATTGAAACAAAATACCGACTGGTAGGAAAATTATATGCCGAATTTACCCCGGGAACATACATATTTGGTAAATGTTTTTATCTATGCTGCATCGGATGTTTTTGTGTGCAAACTATGAAGGAAAAGTGGAAAAACCTGATTTTTTAAATGGGAGTTTGGCACTACTTCCTTCCTTTGTGATAAATTGCTGGAGTTAACTCAGCCGAACTTAGCCGAATATTGAGTCATAACATAAGCTATGGTTATGTTTATCTTAAATAACGGGTTTATCATTTTGTCATAGCTCTCTGCCTTATTTCATATATTTATTCATGCAGTCTGGCAGAGTTCAGCAGTGCTGCCTGGCTGCAGCTGAAAAGACTTTAAAACTGCTACAAAATTGAAATTTCTGTGCTGTTTTTTTTTATTATTCCACGACAAGACTGCAGCGATTTAAACATTGCATTACAGAAATACATTTTACACACACATTAAGGTGTGGTAGGATGCCTAATGCAGGTAAAGTGAGCAGCAGACAGACCTCGCTGGTGATCTTGTGGTGCAGACTCCTCCAGTAGATTTGGGGGATTCTGGAGGACTGCAGGGCTCCAGCGTGGAGAGACACGAACACCTCGAACTCCTCGTCTTCATTCATCATTTTACCGTTTGTTGACATTATTCAGAGGCTGATAATCACTCACACGTGGAGGAGATCTGGAGCCAAACCCGGAAGGAGTCTGACAGCTGAGCCAGCAGTGCATTGTGGTTTTAAAGGGCACCTGTGCTTCTTCTTCTTCTTCTTTGGTGTTTATTGGCGGTTGGCAAACCATCTTAGAGGTGCATTACCGCCACCATCTGGACTGGAGTGTGGAACAGAAGATTGTGCAGAAACAAAATAGAACTAAAAAAATAAATAAAAATAAATAAATAAATAAAAAAAAAATGATAATGAAAACTCTAGATTCTTTTAACTAAATCAGTTTTTCTCAAAAACTGAATAATTTCACTGTATATATTATCTGCTTTATTCCCCAATAGACCTGACACTGAAAAGTCGTGATGTTTTGCCTTCCTTAGTGTCTGAAAAAGGTGATTCCTCTGGATAGTGTAATTACTGCAGTGTATCAGTACGTGTTTAAAGGGCACTTGTATTTTTTTCCACTACTTTATATTTCTACTCTTTGATGGAGTATCAGGGTCATATTAAGGGAAAAAAAATAAATCTGAGATTTCGGGAATAAAGTCATAATATTATGAGAATAAAGACATCATATTATGAGAATACAGACGTAATATTATGAGAAAAAAGTCGTAATATTATGAGAAAAAAGTCGTAATATTATGAAAATAAAGACGTAATATTATCAGAATAAAGACGTAATATTACGAGAATAAAGACATCATATTATGAGAATACAGACGTAATATTATGAGAAAAAAGTCGTAATATTATGAAAATAAAGACGTAATATTATCAGAATAAAGACGTAATATTACGAGAATAAAGTCGTAATATTATGAGAATAGACATCATATTATGAGAATACAGACGTAATATTATCAGAATAAAGTCGTAATATTATGAGAATAAAGTCGTGATATTATGAGAATAAAGACGTAATATTATGAGAAAAAAGTCGTAATATTATGAGAATAAAGACGTAATATTATGAGAAAAAAGTCGTAATATTATGAGAATAAAGTCAGACGTTTACGAGAAAAAAAGTCGTAATATTATATGAATAAAGTCGTAATAATATTATAAAGAAGTAATTTTACGTGTTATTTTAGAAGAATTTCTGAAGAAGGAACCACACTGATCTGCTGGGGGAAACTGCCTCTTTTGTAGAGGAGGAAATTAATTTTTTTCTAGTAAAGTTATGACTTTATTCTCGAAATCTCTGATACTCTGTCATACTACTCCACTTTTACTCACTATATTTAATTTACTGCTGGAGTTACTTTGTAGATTAACACAATTATACTGCACACGTCATATACAAGTCATTTTTGTTCATTACTGAGCCCTAGAATACTTAATTTTAGAGCTGTCAGTTAACACCATAACAACATGCATGTTGTTATGGTGTTAACTTTGACAGTGGGCGTAATTCCCCTTTAAATAAAGGATCTGAACATCTGTAATTCCAGTTCTTTGCATTCGGATCTGCTGCAGTGGCCATCATCTACACATTTCTAGGAGGTTTCTACTCAGTTAACTGCTTAAAATGAATCACATTAAGAGAGAGAAACAGCAGAAAGCTGTTAGGCATTCTTGTCCTGTTTTCTTAAACATACAGTATCCACTTAATAAATAAAACCATATTCCTCTACCACACATTCAGAGCTTTGTTTTGATGCAATGTGATGTGTGTGTCAAATGACGTCTTCTACATGTAAAGTTAGAATAAATCTAATAAATGTGTATTTCTTAGTCAACGTGTATCAAAATACACAAGAAAAACTAAATACAGACACATTTTTATTCAAATAAATAGAAGAAACAAGAGCTTGAAATATTAACGAACGGACAAATGGAGTTATGAAAACTTCATAAATACACACACACAAAGCTTATTGCTGGCAAGCATCCAAACAGGAAATAAAATGTTATTTAAACACAATCAATTCAGTCAATAAATATGAAGGTTGAATTCAATGAAACTAAATCAAATCTTAAGACTGAGTACCATGAATGTTATGTGCAGCTTACTGTACATCGAGTACAATACGTCGACCTGGACGTCACCACATGTCATCAACATGTTGATGCATGAATCAGCTCCCAGCGGAGGGAAGAGGAGGAAATGTAACGCCACTAAGATGTTTTATCATAAAGCTGTTGAGCACTACGTCATACTTTAGACGTCTTTATGTTGCTCAAGTCGCTTTCACACCTGTAGCTCAGTTCGTTTGGTTCGGACCGAGGAAACATATGAGACACTGCTGCCTTTCGGTTCTGGTCCAATTTGGTTCACACTCCTGCATTCATTTGACAGGTTCATTGCCACATGGACCCACAAATCAAATTCTGGTGTGTGTTTATGTTCTCCGGTGTCACAAAGAGCTCACCAAGAAATAATGGATTAACGAGCATTATTAGTCCAGACTGCAACAAGGGATGTCACGATACCAGAAATCTAGTAGTCCATACCAATACCAGTGAATTTCCACGTTCTCGATACCAAATTTGATGCCGCAGTAAAAAAAACAACAATAAATCCCCTGTAATGTGTACACGTGTCTATATAGATCCTCAGATTTGCAAGCAGTAGTTTAAATTCACTGACATAGTGACATTTCACTGGGTAAAGGCTACCAAAGGTGCGACCAAGTCATTGTTTTGCAAGTCACAAGCACAATTGGTTCAAACAAAGTGGATCTGGGGAGTTAAGTGTAAGATAATCAAATGCAAGTCCCAAAAACATTCACCGGAAATACAGAGTCCAGAGTTCAATAATAAAAAAACAAAACACCACTTTTCAGAGATTTAGCAATAAGCAACAAAAGATAGAAATTCAGTTTGTTCAGTTCAGTTTTTTCCCCACGAGTGAATCCTCTTCTTGAACATGGATCAGGAACAGAATCAGGATCTCTGCATCTCTGGATCTCGCTGCTGCATGGTGCTGTTGTGTGTGTGTCAAACTCCGACAGAGAGCAGAGGACAGAAGCAGACGCATTTGGCGCTTGGCAGGTGTTAATTTCGGACCCTGCAGGTATCGTACTTCGGTACTGTAGAAAAAGAGGCACGTTTTTAGTATTTTGGCATCGACTTGGTACCGAAGTATCGGTTCTCGTGACATCCCTATTATCCATATTACTACGGACATTCATGTAATATTACGTCACAACGTCTGCTGTGTTAGCCGTGTGTTTACTACGTGTTTATTTGCGTATAGAGCGGTGAAGTGAGATCGGATCACAAGTGGTCACTGGAGACGAATGTGGAGACGCATTCTAATGCCAGGTGTGAACAGACGTACTCAGAGCTGTCCTCTTGTGATCGGATCACTCAGGACGCGTGTTAATACCAAGTCTGAACAGGGCCTCATGTAAAACTGTTAAAGTGCCTCATGAAGGTGAGAGGAAATGGTCTTGGCTGAATATTGAGTCTCCAGTATTCCAGTCATGTGCTTTGTGTGATCCACCACCTCCCTAAGCCTTGCCTAACAGTGAATGTAAATCACGACTGAAAGTTAGTCGCATATCAACGCATTATTTTCTGTAAATACTTGAAACTACATTATCTTTATACGCAATGTTACCTACTGGCATCATTTCCCAGCATCCACCACCCTAAGGTGGATATCCTTTTAATATGGCTTCACCTTTACATCTTCAGGAAACAGTCTTTGGCATTGCCCCACATCTGTATTCCCTGCAGGGAGAGAGAGAACACTTATCATAAACATGACCTCTACGGCTGTCCTGTGACCTTCAGATGTGCTGCTCTGTACCTTTTTACACATGCTGATCTGCATGACGGCGTAGTTGATGAGCGCTTCTCGCAGATCTTTGTCTTTCTGCTCCTTGAAGCGCTGCATGTCCACCCACGCCCTCTCAACATGCTCTCTGTGGTGAAAACAGATCGATTATATTAAATATGTTATATATATATATATAGAATCATGGACAGAACACGTGATTCTCTGTCAGGCCCCGATCACACAGGACACGCTTTGCAGGTGGAATTGGAACATTTGCTATCGGCTGAGTGGACCTTTCCATTTGAAAACCCTGGAAAAGAACGCAGATGAACCCTAACCCTTTAAGCAGTGACCACGACTCACTCGCACTCGAGCGTTTTCTCCTTGACGGCCTCTTCACCCTCCGCTATCAGCTCCTCCAGCAGCTTCAGTCTGGCCTCCCTCTGCTCAGGCGCCTCTTGGCCAAAAAGCTTGTTGGTCATGCCTTTGAAGGAGAACGTCCGCACAATCTAAGAAAGATGAACACACAGAAAAGTATGTTAGATGGAAGCTGTTAACATCTCGGTCTTAGCTTGGTTTGCTTAATAAATAACAGACAAAGGAAGAGTAAAGATAACATGAGTATAGTGTAGTGTACCCCCGTAGCCAGCTCCTCATGCTGCTGCTTCTTGGAGATGAGGTCCTGGGAGGCCATCTCAAGCTCAAACTGGGTCAGCTCATGTTTCCTGCACACTGCCCTGCCAAAGCAAAGCCTACTACATAATATCATGACATCATGCAGCTCTTATGCTCCAGTACAAGCCTTTGACATCGTAGTGGAACACAGAGAGTAAATATCCAATGAACACAGATCTGATTAGGGTCGCAAAAAGACTTGAGTCTTCATTTGAGTCTATGCGGAGGTAGAAGTATGTTACCGCTTTTATTGTTGTAGTCTGAGCAACGTGACGTCATATCCGCTCCGTATGCGTCAAAAACCAAAACAAACTGCCAACTTTGTGCATTATTGTAGCACGAGTCAGGACTGAGGACTGAGACAAGAAGGTAAGAGACAGTTTGTGTGTGTGTGTGTGCGTTTGAGTTTTTATTTTTTAAACTACATTTTAGTCTCGTCTTTTATCGTCAACGATATTGCATGTTTAATATTGTCACCGTTAGTGTTTAATACCGGCGTCTCGTCATCGTCGTGGAAAGAAAGTCATTGACGAACATATTTCATCATAGTTTTACGAATTAAATCAACACCGCGCGTAACACCGACTACCACGGCAAGCCTCGACGTTATGATGTTCACGGAGCCGTTACAATATTTTGTGAAGATGTTGCTAACATTGTGTCTCACCTCAGAGCTTCAGCATAGAAGAGATACTCTTTCAGTTGGTCTGCATAATGTTCCTCTTCTTCTAAGATATCATCTATTGAGGCAGCATATCTACATTCAAAAACAAACAAGCAACACAGCTGGTAGTGGCAGCAACAATCCTAAATGTAAGCATTATATATAGAGGTAATATCTGTCGGTGAATTACATAAAATAAAAGCATAATAACAGAGATAGATGGATGATGACGGCTCAGATACTCACGCATCCATATGATGACCGGCACTTTGCAGCCCGTCTCCCATCTCTCTCTCTATGGCGCTCCACTCGCTGCAGTGAACACACGGGTACACACACACATTTGTAAATTAGCAATGAGAGTCTGTCACACACATTTGAGAAGAATAGGTTTTGTTTTCCAGTATGAATGATATGCAGTGTTATTTATTTGCTCTATTATGTCTCATAAGTTGTTGCAGCAATTTTGGGGTTGATACCATTTGTTACACAAGCTAGCATGACTTGGCGATGGATTCAGCCTCTGACAGACAGTAAAGTCGGCAGGTCTCAGAGAGTAAAACTAGATTGTTTCTGTTTTCCAAATTGAGATGCTGAACAGATTGTAAAGCCCTATTTGTGATGTTATGTGCAGATACGTTATGATGACGTGCTTGTTTATCGGACCTGAAGACTCTTCCGTAGTTCCCGTGGACCTTGTAAACACCGTAGAGACGATCTGCAACCCTCTAGACAAGACACAGAGATAAACACCTGAAACTAGATGTTAATTAAAAAACATAGTGAATATGTTTTGATTCAGATTTCCAGCCTAACGAGCAGGTGTCAGGAGTACTTTCATTTAGTTGTATACACAAATTAATAATGAGTGTCAAGTTCCTTCAACAGCAAGAACTGAGCTGATGACATGTTGAGTCTAATCTGGTCAGTTAGCTACTGAATGCATCTTGTGGGGCGACTGTTTTCGTCAACTACTGTTTCCAAGGTCAAGAATGATCCTTCAATCTCAGTACACAAATTATTTAGTTTTTTCCTGACCAGCGAGAGAGAGAGAGAAACAGAGAGAGAGAGAGAAACAGAGAGAGAGAAAGAGACTTACTGCTCGTGCTCGGAGCAGCTGAGATGTGTGAGACTGCAGCTCATCGCTGTAGTGTTTCATCTCCATGAAGCGTCTGAGAGAAAATACAGAAGGTGGTGATTACATCTCCTTTACCTACCTGCTACCTAGTTGTTTAAAAACACAAAAGATGAATCCTGATTTACAGGTTTACTGTTCCCCCCCTCGCTCCCACTGCCTTTCTCTTCATACATCCATGGCCTTTCCCCTGTCCTGTTGCTGATTGGCTGGAATAGTGTTGCGGTCAGGGTTGGATCATTTTTAAAAATCTAGCGTACTCTTGATTAGTTTCATAACCATTACCAACCCTAGCTTTAAGGTAATATCTTAGTTATTACATGAAGTTAGCTTTGGTAAACACTAACACTAACTTACTTATCTGGATTTCTCACCCTGAAGGTGGCACTGAGCGCTCTCAGCCTGGAATCCGCCTGGAATACGAGTAACAAGGAGGTGGTCAAGCTTTGTGAACACTGAAAATCTTTGTATGAATTGCCTGTAAGATTAAAGAAAATTCCACAAAGTACCTTTGCCTGAAATCCTGTCTCATACACCACTTCCTTCCAGCCGTGTTCCTGCCACACATAGCGATGGAAAAAACGTTATTCAACGAGCCTCTGATCTGTTAACTATCTCTTGACTGACGCAGAGTTGCAGCAGTTACCTCAGTGAGAAAGTGGTGGAGGATCTTGTCGTTGGAGAGGACCGGATGTGATGCCACGCGAAGCAGGAAGTTCTCCAGCCCGACCCGGCGGCGCTCCACGAAGTCTGGGTCCATGTTGTCTGCCGACAGCTTGTGCCACACAAACTCTGCCTGCATGCAAGAGAACAAAGAAACATTCAGTGATTCAATGACATTGTTGCAGCGTCTTTCATCAATCGTATTGGTGCATCAACACGTACAGTTTAACCATTTATCTGCACTATAAGCCATCGAGGTGAATAAAGCATGTGTACGCCTTCTGTAAAACTGGAAAGCCTTGAAGATCAGCCACTATTCACTCACTGAGCCTGGTGAGGGCTTTGCTTATTAATCCCTTTATCAACCCTGGCATGGTTGCATTTAATTACCCAAATTAAATTCCATACTTTTCCACACTGCGTATGAATCCTGTGTTGTGCTGTCTAAAAACGGCACTGTTACTGTTTCCCCAGGAGAAAAAACACACAAAGGAGCCTCAAAGAAAAGATTAAATATAAGTTCTGCAAATATATTTCCTGTCAGTCTTCATTAGTCATGATCTTTTGAAGTGAACCAGTCTATTAGAGATTAATTTCATTTCCTAGACAGTAGTGGACATTTAATAACTCTAATAACAGCTTTTTTTCTGAAACACACGGAGCAAACAAACAAGAGATCCAGCTCCATAATGGTTGATTTAGGGGGCTTAATTTAGCCGGAAGCCAGTGGTGATTCCTCAGCCTACTTATTCTTATCCTGTCACATTATATTCAACATTTCTTGAGGGACATAAAGCAAGGCTGCAATCCTAAACACTAAACACTAAAGCAATCCTTAACACTAAACAGGGTTTGGAAAGCAGCCGCACTGAACTCACCCTCTTCTCAGGCAGCGGCGGGACCACGATGTACGGATAGGTAACCAACAGGTAGTTCCTCAGGAGTTCAAATTCACTGTATCTCCTCCACAGAGAGTCGGGGGCTGGGTTACGACCGTCAGCGACTGCATCCATTGGCCTTAAGAGATTGAGTTTTGCACAGTGACAAAATACAGAAGTGAATTCATGCACACGAGAGATAAGACAAGAAGAAGTACAGATATCAGAACATCTCAGCTCAACCCACAGCACTTCCTTTTTATGGCAAGCTGTTTTAACATTTAATAGCTAAGCTTGACTATCTGGAATTAACATTAGAGATATCCACAATTGCATTTTGACTAGTCGTAATGACATTGTGACATCATTCTGACTAGTGAATTACTAACACGACAGTTAGAGATATCTGTAATCCAGTTCTGACTATCCTAAATAACAGCTACAGATATCTCTAATGAATATCCCGTCTAGCTATTAAATGTTAAAACGGCTTGCCGAACCTCTTTAAATGGCCGATAAAGGGCGCGCTATTCTCACCGTGTTTCTATGAGGTACACGGTGAACGTCTCCTGCATGTTCACCGTGTTCTTGCCGCTCCTTTTCTCAGCCTCAGCGACGCAGATCTCCATTCTGCGCAGGAGAGTGGAGCCTTCTTCCACCATCTGAACCATCACATCACATCACACAGTGTCATTAACAAAGCTCTGAAAACGGCTCTTTACAAGACATTTGGGCGGGGTCTGAAATTAAGTTTTTTCCCCTCAAAGTTCTATCTAGTGAAGCCCGTCTGTTAAACAGTGTTGGCCGCGGTCGGAGGACGCGGGGGAGACCGTAGCTTTGGTCTCCAGGACCGGAGTCTCTGCTGTACTCTGCTCCTCTGCCTGCCTGCCTTCACTCAGCTCGCTCCACTCTCACGTGCATGCTGCTCACTCCACACTGCAGAAGAGTTAGTTTAGCTCTGAGAATATCTAGTGAATGTACAGTGGACGTTTGTGCAGAAATAACTGCTGCAGCTCCTCCAGACCAACAGAGGTTTCCCGTGTCTTGTGAAGTGACGGGGCTCCGCAGAGAGAAACGTTATCGTCTCCGACCAAAACTCCGGCGTCTCCCCTGTTCCCTCCGGCCGCGGTCGGGAGGCTGAGGCAGGAAAAGCCAACACTAGGATCAGCAGTGATTCATGGAGAGACCTTGGTCTGGTCAGCTAACATTACTGCCAAGCAGCTGAAATATAGAGTGATATTGTGCTTTTAGCTGACGTGTGTCTCCTCACTGTGTTGAGCGATGCTCCTTCATGTCTATGTAGAGCGAGCACAAGCGCCAGCAACAGGACGCTGACTTTCGTTGACTTAACGGCCACAGGTGTCGCTGTTAACAAGACATTTCTGATTCTTACAGACAGTCCCTTTAATGATAGTGTCAAAAACATTCTGCCTACTGAAGCTTTAATCCTGACACTTCTTAACTTAGGAATGCTTTAAAAAATTGTTTTATATTTCTTAATATAAAGGAAAACCTCTCTGCCATGGTGGCAGGTGACCTGGGATTGTTTACTGCATCAGGCAGGTGACAGGTGTTTATTCAATTCCCTGCATTTGGCTCATTCATGGCCCTACTTTTTCTTGTTATAGTTAGGCTACAAGCTAACAGATGTCCATATGAAGCAATTATTTATTAAGCAAGTTCATGTTAGTATGAAAACAACAGTAGACTGAGTGAATCACACATGACCTCTGGAGTTAGAACAAGTTAGAGGAAACATAGTTAGTACCTGAATAGTGCCTAATCACCGTGTATCCTTCCACTCAGCCTAATCACCGTGTATCCTTCCACTCAGCCTAATCACCGTGTATCCTTCCACTCAGCCTAATCACCGTGTATCCCTACACTCAGCTGAGCTTTAAACCGTCAGCCAGTACACCGTTAACACACGTTAACACGGTATTTATCCACTAAAAAAGTAAAAACTGTTTTTACCGTGTTGTTTAGGCTGTTGCTGCCGTCTGCAGCTGTGAGGTCTGAGTCGTCATCAGTGGCCACCGACTCTTGTTTTCAAGGCCTATAGAAGGAGGCTGGGTCACGGATCTTGGTGTGTGGGGTATGACGCATGCGCAGTGTAACTGAAGCTGCGGCCAGATTTTACTGCGCATGTGCAATACCCCCGAAATTATGACGCGTGTTTTAACCTCCTTTCCATAGGCCTTGGATGTTGGTGGTGTGCCTCGACGCATGCGCAGACCCTCCCATCACCGAACGGACGTTAACGGTTTTAAATATTCAAAAAATAGCCTACATATGTTAGATAAGCTGACAAACAAATGTAGGAAAATAAATTAAAAAAAAAATAACGAAAGTTTTAAGACTATTACCCGCTTTCACCCTCACACAATAATAATTTTTTTTTTGGTCGTGTCTAGAAGATAACCCGTAAATCTCGCGAGACTCACTACCCGACGCCCTATCCTAACCTCAAGCATCTCGCGAGAGTTTCCCCAACTAGTTCTAGACACGATCCTTTTATTTTTATTTTTTTAAATATTAATAACCTACAATTTCTGGAACCAAACAAACTTCAGAGCTTTTCAAACTTAACACATAAAACATTATAATTTGTATTTTATTTCCTGTTTGCAATGATTGTTTAATGTAGCTGACAGGAAGTTGAATTTGAAACAAAATGTGTTGCCATGGCGATGAACCGGTGACGTCATCGGTCCTATGTTGCGATGCGTCGTGACGTCACTGGATACTTGAAAGCAATTCTGTTGCTAGGGGCGATGGCTCTGAAGTTTTGCAAAGGGCTCCCTAATGATCTCATAGGTTATGGGATATTTAGTGTGACCAATTGAAATCACATAATAGCCTGTATTTCCACAGCAGCTCATATAATCTGCATTATCTTAAAGCTTAATAAGATAAAAGATTTAAAAATGGCACAGACTACCCATTTGCAAGTTGACAGCCTAATTCAACAGTACGTCTTCATCAGCCAAAACATGAAGAGAGTGTGCCAAGCCAACGGGGTTCTTCGTAAGGACTCCCGGACTATGAAAAAAACCATTGAATCCCTCCAACAGCAAACTCAGGAGCTAAACAAATTGCTCCATATAGAAAAACAGCAGATTGAAGAGATACATCTCACAGCTGTTTGGAAAGAGAAAACACTTCTCAAAGAAATGGATGAAATGAAAGAGATGACCTTTTTCCATCATATGCAGCTTCAGGAAATGCTCCAGAAAGAAAGGCACGAGAAGGAAGAGATGTGTCTCAAAGCCTGTGAGATGGAGAGTGCACTTTACCAGGAGAAGGAGAAGGAGGAGAAGGAGGCTATGCAACAATCTCTCCAACACCAAATTCAGGACCTTCAGGAAATGCTCCAGAAAGAAAGGGACCAGAAAGAAGAGATGCATCTCACAGTTGTTTGGAAAGAGAAAGCACTTCTCCAAGAGCTGGACGAAATGAAAGACATGACTTTTGTCCATGATATCCAGCTTCAGGAAATGCTCCAGAAAGAAAAGGACGAGAAAGAAGAGATGCGTCTCAAAGCCTGTGAGATGGGGAGTAAACTTTCCCAGGAGAAGGAGGAGAAGGAAGCTATGCAACAATCTCTCCAACACCAAATTCAGGACCTTCAGGAAATGCTCCGGATAGATAAACAGCAGAAGGAAGATATGTGTCTCAAAGCCTGTGAGATGGAGAGTAAACTTTCCGAGGAGAAGGAGGAGAAGGAGGCTATGAGAAATAACAATGAATCTCTCCAACACCGAATTCAGGACCTTCAGGAAATACGCCGGATAGAAAGGAACGAGAATGAAGAGATGCATCTCACAGCTGTTGGAAAAGAGAAAGCACTTCTCCAAGAGCTGGATGAAATGAAAGAGATGACCTCTGTCCATGATATCCAGCTTCAGGAAATGCTCCAGAAAGAAAAGGACCAGAAGGAAGAGATGTGTCTCAAAGCCTGTGAGATGGAGAGTGCACTTTCCCGAGAGAAGGAGGCTATGAGAAAGAACAGTGAATCTCTCCAACACCAAATTCAGGACCTTCAGGAAATGCTCCAGCTAGAAAGGAACGAGAATGAAGAGATGCATCTCACAGCTGTTGGAAAAGAGAAAGCACTTCTCCAAGAGCTGGATGAAATTAAAGAGATGACCTCTGTCCATAATATACAGCTTCAGGAAATGCTCCAGAAAGAAAAGGACCAAAA
Organism: Sebastes miniatus; assembly: GCA_916701275.1. Lineage (NCBI taxonomy): Eukaryota > Metazoa > Chordata > Actinopteri > Perciformes > Sebastidae > Sebastes > Sebastes miniatus. Next base: position 28,561 of record CAKALS010000461.1, read on the forward strand.
GGAAGAGATGCGTCTCAAAGCCTGTGAGATGGAGAGTAAACTTTCCCAGGGGAAGGAGGAGAAGGACGCTATGCAACAAAACAATGAATCTCTCCAACACCAAATACAGGACCTTCAGGAAATACTCCAGATAGAGAAGGACCAGAAAGAAGAGATGCATCTCACAGCTGTTTGGACAGAGAAAGCACTTCTCCAAGAGCTGGATGAAATGAAAGAGATGACATCTGTCCATGATATCCATCTTCAGGAAATGCTCCAGAAAGAAAAAGACCAGAAGGAAGAGATACGTCTCAACGCCTGTGAGATGGAGGGTAAACTTTCCCAGGAGACGGAGGCTATGAGAAATAACAATGAATCTCTCCAACACCAAATTCAGGACCTTCAGGACATGCTCCGGATAGATAAACAGCAGAAGGAAGATATGCGTATCAAAGCCTGTGAGATGGAGAGTAAACTTTACCAGGAGATGGAGGAGAAGGAGGTTATAAGAAAAAACAATGAATCTCTCCAACATCAAATTCAGGACCTTCAGGAAATGCTTCAGATAGAGAAGGACCAGAAAGAAAAGATGCATGTCACAGCCGTTGGAAAAGAGAAAGCACTTCTCCAAGAGCTGGATGAAATGAAAGAGATGACCTCTGTCCATGATATCCAGCTTCAGAAAATGCTCCAGATAGAATGGGACGAGAAGGAAGCGATGCGTCTCAAAGCCTGTGAGATGGAGAGTAAACTTTCCCAGGAGACGGAGGCTATGAGAAATAACAATGAATCTCTCCAACACCAAATTCAGGACCTTCAGGAAATGCTCCGGATAGAAAAAGACCAAAAGGAAGAGATACGTCTCAACGCCTGTGAGATGGAGCGTAAACTTTCCCAGGAGACGGAGGCTATGAGAAATAACAATGAATCTCTCCAACACCAAATTCAGGACCTTCAGGACATGCTCCGGATAGATAAACAGCAGAAGGAAGAGATGCGTCTCAAAGCCTGTGAGATGGAGAGTAAACTTTCCCAGGAGAAGGAGGAGGAGGAGGCTATGAGAAAAACCAATGAATCTCTTCAACACCAAATTCAGGACCTTCAGGAAATCCTCCAGATAGAAAGGGACAAGAACGAAGAGATGCGTCTCAAAGCCTGTGAGATGGAGAGTAAACTTTTCCAGGAGACGGACGCTATGCAACAAAACAATGAATCTCTCCAACACCAAATTCAGGACCTTCAGGAAATGCTTCAGATAGAGAAGGACCAGAAAGAAAAGATGCATGTCACAGCCGTTGGAAAAGAGAAAGCACTTCTCCAAGAGCTGGATGAAATGAAAGAGATGACCTCTGTCCATGATATCCAGCTTCAGAAAATGCTCCAGATAGAATGGGACGAGAAGGAAGAGATGCGTCTCAAAGCCTGTGAGATGGAGGGTAAACTTTCCCAGGAGACGGAGGCTTTGAGAAATAACAATGAATCTCTCCAACACCAAATTCAAGACTTTCAGGAAATGCTCCGGATAGAAAAACAGCAGAAGGAAGATATGCGTCTCAAAGCCTGTGAGATGGAGCGTGAACTTTACCAGGAGAAGGAGAAGAAGGAGGCTATGAGAAATAACAATGAATCTCTCCAATACCAAATTCAGGACATTCAGGAAATGCTCCGTATTGAAAGGAACGAGAACGAAAAGATGCATCTCACAGCTGTTGGAAAAGAGAAAGCACTTATCCAAGAGCTGGATGAAATGAAACAGAGGACCTTTGTCCATGATATCCAGCTTCAGGAAATGCTCCAGATAGAAAGGGACGAGAAAGAAGAGATGCGTCTCAAAGCCTGTAAGATGGAGAGTGCACTTTCCCAGGAGATGGACGTCATGCAACAAAACAATGAATCTCTCCAACATCAAATTCAGGACCTTCAGGAAATGCTTCAGATAGAGAAGGACCAGAAAGAAGAAATGCAAAGGGACAAGAACGAAGAGATGCGTCTCAAAGCCTGTAAGATGGAGAGTGCACTTTCCCAGGAGATGGACGTCATGCAACAAAACAATGAATCTCTCCAACATCAAATTCAGGACCTTCAGGAAATGCTTCAGATAGAGAAGGACCAGAAAGAAAAGATGCATCTTACAGCTGTTGGAAAAGAGAAAGCACTTCTCCAAGAGCTGGATGAAATGAAAGAGATGACCTCTGTCCATGATATCCAGCTTCAGAAAATGCTCCAGATAGAATGGGACAAGAAGGAAGAGATGCGTCTCAAAGCCTGTGAGATGGAGGGTAAACTTTCCCAGGAGACGGACGCTATGAGAAATAACAATGAATCTCTCCAACACCAAATTCAGGACCTTCAGGAAATGCTCCAAATAGAAAAACACCAGAAGGAAGAGATGCGCCTCAAAGCCTGTGAGATGGAGAGTGCACTTTCCCAGGAGAAGGAGGAGAAGGAGGCTATGAGAAAAAGCAATGAATCTCTGCAACACCAAATTCAGGACCTTCAGGAAATACTCCAGATAGAAAGGAACAAGAATGAAGAGATTTGTCTCACAAGTGTTGGAAAAGCAAAAGCACATCTCCAAGAGCTGGAGGAATTGAAAGAGATGAATTTTGTCCATGATATTCAGCTTCAGGAAATACTCCGGATAGAAAAACACCAGAAGGAAGAGATGCGTCTCAAAGCCTGTGAGATGGAGAGTGCACTTTCCCAGGAGAAGGAGGAGAAGGAGGCTATGAGAAACACCAATGAATCTTTGCAACACCAAATTCAGGACCTTCAGGAAATACTCCAGATAGAGAAGGACCAGAAAGAAGAAATGCATCTTACAGCTGTTGGAAAAGAGAAAGCACTTCTCCAAGAGCTGGATGAAATGAAAGAGATGACCTCTGTCCATGATATCCAGCTTCAGGAAATGCTCCAGAAAGAAAGGGAGGAGAATGAAAAGATGCATCTCACAGCTGTTTGGAAAGAGAATGCACTTCTTCAAGAGCTGGATGAAATGAAAGAGATGACCTCTGTCCATGATATCCAGCTTCAGGAAATGATCCAGAAAGAAAAGGAACAGAAGGAAGCGATGTGTCTCAAAGCCTGTGAGATGGAGGGTGCACTTTCCCAGGAGAAGGAGGAGAAGGAGGCTATGAAAAAAAGCAATGAATCTCTGCAACACCAAATTCAGGACCTTCAGGAAATGCTCCGTATTGAAAGGAACGAGAACGAAAAGATGCATCTCACAGCTGTTGGAAAAGAGAAAGCACTTCTCCAAGAGCTGGATGAAATGAAAGAGATGACCTCTGTCCATGATATCCAGTTTCAGGAAATGCTCCAGAAAGAAAAGGACCAGAAGGAAGAGATGCGTCTCAAAGCCTGTGAGATGAAGAGTGCACTTTCCCAGGAGATGGACGCTATGCAACAAAACAATGAATCTCTGCAACACCAAATTCAGGACCTTCAGGAAATGCTCCGTATTGAAAGGAACGAGAACGAAAAGATGCATCTCACAGCTGTTGGAAAAGAGAAAGCACTTCTCCAAGAGCTGGATGAAATGAAAGAGATGACCTCTGTCCATGATATCCAGTTTCAGGAAATGCTCCAGAAAGAAAAGGACCAGAAGGAAGAGATGCGCCTCAAAGCCTGTGAGATGAAGAGTGCACTTTCCCAGGAGATGGACGCTATGCAACAAAACAATGAATCTCTCCAACACCAAATTCAGGACCTTCAGGAAATGCTCCAAATAGAAAAACACCAGAAGGAAGAGATGCGCCTCAAAGCCTGTGAGATGGAGGGTGCACTTTCCCAGGAGAAGGAGGAGAAGGAGGCTATGAGAAAAAGCAATGAATGTCTGCAACACCAAATTCAGGACCTTCAGGAAATACTCCAGATAGAAAGGAACAAGAATGAAGAGATTTGTCTCACAAGTGTTGGAAAAGCAAAAGCACATCTCCAAGAGCTGGAGGAATTGAAAGAGATGAATTTTGTCCATGATATTCAGCTTCAGGAAATACTCCGGATAGAAAAACACCAGAAGGAAGAGATGCGTCTCAAAGCCTGTGAGATGGAGAGTGCACTTTCCCAGGAGAAGGAGGAGAAGGAGGCTATGAGAAACACCAATGAATCTTTGCAACACCAAATTCAGGACCTTCAGGAAATACTCCAGATAGAGAAGGACCAGAAAGAAGAGATGCATCTCACAGCTGTTTGGAAAGAGAAAGCACTTCTCCAAGAGCTGGATGAAATGAAAGAGATGTCCTTTTTCTATCATATCCAGCTTCAGGAAATGCTCCAGAGAGAAAAGGACGAGAAAGAAGAGATGCGTCTCAACGCCTGTGAGATGGAGAGTAAACTTTCCCAGGAGACGGAGGCTATGAGAAATAACAATGAATCTCTCCAACACCAAATTCAGGACCTTCAGGAAATGCTCCGGATAGATAAACAGCAGAAGGAAGAGATGCGTCTCAAAGCCTGTGAGATGGAGAGTGCACTTTCCCAGGAGAAGGAGGAGAAGGAGGCTATGAGAAAAAGCAATGAATCTCTGCAACACCAAATTCAGGACCTTCAGGAAATACTCCAGATAGAAAAGAACGAGAATGAAGAGATGCATCTCACAGCTGTTGGAAAAGAGAAAGCACTTCTCCAAGAGCTGGATGAAATGAAAGAGATGTCCTTTTTCCATCATATCCAGCTTCAGGAAATGCTCCAAAAAGAAAAACACCAGAAGGAAGAGATGCGTCTCAAAGCCTGTGAGATGGAGAGTTCACTTTCCCAGGAGAAGGAGGAGAAGGAGGCTATGGGACAATCCAATGAATCTCTACAATACCAAATTCAGGACCTTCAGGAAATACTCCAGATAGAGAAGGACCAGAAAGAAGAGATACATCTCACAGCTGTTTGGACAGAGAAAGCACTTCTCCAAGAGCTGGATGAAATGAAAGAGATGTCATTTTTCCATCATATCCAGCTTCAGGAAATGCTCCAGAAAGAAAAAGACCAGAAGGAAGAGATGCGTCTCAAAGCCTGTGAGATGGAGGGTGCACTTTCCCAGGAGAATGAGGAGAAGGAGGCTATTAGAAAAAGCAATGAATCTCTGCAACACCAACTTCAGGACCTTCAGGAAATCCTCCAGATTCAAAAGAATAAGAATGAAGAGATGTGTCTCACAGCTGTTGGAAAAGAGAAAGCCCTTCTCCAAGAGCTGGATGAATTGAAAGAGATGACTTTTGTCCATGAAATCCAGCTTCAGGAAATTCTCCGGATAGAAAAACACCAGAAGGAAGAGATGCGTCTCAAAGCCTGTGAGATGGAGAGTACACTTTCCCAGGAGAAGGAGGCTATGAGAAAAAACAATGAATCTCTCCGACACCAAATTCAGGACCTTCAGGATATACTCCGGATAGTAAAACACCAGAAAGAAGAGATGCGTCTCAAAGCCTGTGAGATGGAGAGTGCACTCTCCCAGGAGAAGGATGAGTAGGAGGCTATGGCACAAACCAATGAAGCCCTCAAACTAAAGCTTCAGGAGCTTAAACAAATACTGAAAGACGTTAATGAAGACATACGTCAAGTCAACGAGGCAGATGTAAATGATGGGCTGATGGTTTGGGTCATGGACTCGCTGGGATGGGGATCACATAGGCCCCCCTTAAGGCAGCGCGGTAAGGCGCGGTAAGGCAGCGCGGTGAGCAAGTCACCTCGCGATGAGAAGGGTCTATGATGGAGTCTTCCTGCCAGCTGAGGCCTTTCTGTGTGGAGTCTGCATGTTTTCCCCATGCCTGCATGGGTTTCCTTCGGATGCTCCGGTTTCTTCCCATAGTCCAAAGACATGCAAGGTAAATTAATTGGTGACTGTATCCTTTAGGTCTGAGCATGAGCTCAGTGAATTGCTAACTGTATATTTCCTTTAGCCAGCTGAGGCCTTTCTGTGTGGAGTCTGCATGTTCTCCCCATGCCTCCATGGGTTTCCTCCGGGTGCTCCGGTTTCTTCCCAAAGTCCAAAGACAAGCAAGTTAAGTTAATTGGTGACTGTATATTTCCTTTCCTACGTCTGGAGGAGGCCTCTGTCTGAGAGATCTTCAACTCACACCTCCGGCATCCCTGTGGAGGTTGGGGGCATTGAACCCGAGTGGGCGATGTTCAAAGCTTCCATTGCTGAAGCTGCGGCGGTGAGCTGTGGTTTTAAGGTCTTAGGTGCCTCAAGGGGCGGCAACCCTCGAACACCGTGGTGGACACCGGTGGGCAGTGAAGCCGTCCGACTGAAGTAGGAGGCCTTCCGGGATATGTTATCTCGGAGGACTCCGGAGGCAGTTGCAAGATACCGACAGGCCCGAAGAGCAGCAGCCACTGCCGTGACGGAAGCAAAGCAGCGGGTGTGGGAGGAGTTCGGAGCAGCCATGGAGAAGGACTTTCGGTCGGCACCAAAGTGCTTCTGGAAAACCGTCCGGCACCTCAGGAGGGGGAAACGGGGAACCATCCAAGCTGTGTACAGTAAGGATTGGACACTGTTGACCTCAACTGAGGAGGTAATCGGGCGGTGGAAGGAGCACTTTGAGGAACTCCTGAATCCGACTAATACGCCCTCTATTGTAGAGGCAGAGCTGGAAGCTGATGGGGGACCATCATCAATTTCCCTGGTGGAAGTCACTGAGGTAGTCAAACAACTCCACAGTGGCAAAGCCCCGGGGATTGATGAGATCCGTCCAGAAATGCTGAAGGCTCTGGGTGTGGAGGGGCTGTCTTGGATGACACGTCTCTTCAACATTGCGTGGAAGTCGGTGACAGTGCCTAAGGAGTGGCAGACTGGGGTGGTGGTTACCCTGGTCAAAAAGGGGGACCAGAGAGTGTGTGCCAATTACAGGGGTATCACACTACTCAGCCTCCCTGGTAAAGTCTACTCCAAGGTGCTGGAAAGGAGGGTTCGGCCGATAGTCGAACCTCGGATCGAAGAGGAACAATGTGGATTCTGTCCTGGCCGTGGAACAACGGACCAGCTCTTCACTCTCGCAAGGATTCTGGAGGGGGCCTAGGAGTATGCCTATCCAGTCTACATGTGCTTTGTGGACTTGGAGAAGGCCTATGACCGGGTCCCCCGGGAGATACTGTGGGGGGTGCTGCGGGAGTATGAGGTGAGGGGGTCACTTCTCAGGGCCATCCAATCCCTGTACGCCCAAAGCGAGAGCTGTGTTCGGATCCTCGGCAATAAGTCGGACTCGTTTCCGGTGGGGGTTGGCCTCCGCCAGGGCTGCGCTTTGTCACCAATCCTGTTCGTGATATTCATGTACAGGATATCGAGGCGTAGTCGGGAGGAGGTGGGTTTGCAGTTCGGTGTGCTGAGGATCTCATTGCTGCTTTTTGCAGATGATGTGGTCCTGTTAGCATCATCGGTCTGCGACCTCCAGCACTCACTGGATCGGTTCGCAGCCGAGTGTGAAGCGGCCGGGATGAGGATCAGTACCTCTAAATCTGAGGCCATGGTTCTCAGCAGGAAACCGATGGATTGCCTACTCCGGGTAGGGAATGAGTCCTTACCCCAAGTGAAGGAGTTCAAGTACCTCGGGGTCTTGTTCGCGAGTGAGGGGACTATGGAACGTGAGATTGGCCGGAGAATCGGAGCAGCGGGGGGGCGGTATTGCATTCGCTTTACCGCACCGTTGTGACGAAAAGAGAGCTGAGCCGGAAGGCAAAGCTCTCGATCTACCGGTCAATCTTCGTTCCTACTCTCACCTATGGTCATGAGGGTTGGGTCATGACCGAAAGAACTAGATCGCGGGTACAAGCGGCCGAAATGGGTTTCCTCAGGAGGGTGGCTGGCGTCTCCCTTAGAGATAGGGTGAGAAGCTCAGTCATCCGTGAGGGACTCGGAGTAGAGCCGCTGCTTCTTTGCGTCGAAAGGAGCCAGTTGAGGTGGTTCGGGCATCTAGTAAGGATGCCCCCTGGACGCCTCTCTTGGGAGGTGTTCCAGGCACGACCAGCTGGGAGGAGACCACGGGGAAGACCCAGGACTAGGTGGAGAGATTATATCTCCACACTGGCCTGGGAACGCCTCAGGATCCCCCAGTCAGAGCTGGTTAATGTGGCCCGGGAAAGGGTGTTTGGGGTCCCCTGCTGGAGCTGTTGCCCCCGCGACCCGACCCCGGGTAAGCGGTTGAAGATGGATGGATGGATGGATATTTCCTTTAGGTCTGCGCGTGAGCTCAGTTAATTGCTGACTGTATCCTTTAGGTCTGCGCGTGAGCTCAGTTAATTGCTGACTGTATCCTTTAGGTCTGCGCGTGAGCTCAGGTAATTGCTAACTGTATATTTCCTTTAGCCAGCTGAGGCCTTTCTGTGTGGAGTCTGCATGTTCTCCCAATGCCTGCATGGGTTTCCTCCGGGTGCTCCGGTTTCTTCCCACAGTCCAAAGACATGCAAGTTAAGTCAATTGGTGACTGTTTATTTCCTTTAGGTCTGAGAGTGACACTCAGAAGAAATGTGTGCCATCGGTTTGTGTTAACCATTTACCATAAAATATAACAAATAAAATAAATAAATAAATAAACTAAATGCTGGTGTACCGTTTAATACATTATATTAAAAGAGACATATTGAAATTGATATTGAAAAGATAAACAGACCTACCAATCATGACACAACACGAGTGGCACCATAAGAGAGTAATATATGTGTGTGCATGTATTGTGTCACCATTTGGTGCAGGACACTCAAACAAACAAAACAACCGATTTAAAATTGTTTAATCACAAGAGAATATCACAGTGTAATAACATAACTTTACATTCAAGTGACAGGCGATGTAAAAACAGATTTACAACTGGAAGGTCAGACCATAATACACTGATAACGCTGACATTACATCACTGGTTGCGACTCTCTTGATGAGCACACTCAGCATCAGTGTTTCATTTTGGCAAATTAAGTCCAAAAGTCCAAAGACATGCAGGGCGCTGACTCTTATGCGTCAGCCCTGTGATAGTCTGGCGACCCGTCCAGGGCGTACCCCGCCATCACTCCATGTCAGCTGAGATTGCCTCCAGCCCCATTGGTCAGTAATGTTAGTGATCAGTGAGTAAAGTGACTTATGTGGCAGATTTGTCTCAATATTTAGAGTTCTGTGACGCAGTAAACGCTCTAGTCTTTGACATCACCTCATTTAAAGGGCACTTTAGTTTATTGCAACCACCATTTCCATCGGTTGTAATCAGCAGCGCCGGGCTCCAGCTGTAGCTATAGCCACTAATCTAAGCTTTTATTTTATTTTATTTAACCTTTATTTAACCAGGCAAGTCATTTAAGAACAAATTCTTATTTACAGTGGTGGCCTCTGGCAAAAGGTGAAGTCTCTTGAGGGAAGGGGGGTAAAATAGGGATGCACCGATACCACTTTTTTTCAGACCGAGTACAAGTACTTACATTTGGGTACTCGCCGATACCGAGTACCGATACGAGTACTTCTCTGTGCCAAAAGACCCTCGTTAACAGCCAGCTGGAGGGTGTTAGCGACACACGGCAGGCTGGGGAGTCCCGCATACGAGGCGGTGCGCCGTAATCGGCTCTAGGTCGGCTTGGAAAGGCTCGGGGCGAATGTGGCTCGCTGCCGCAGATTTACAGCGCTCCCCGCCAGGACCTCGCCGCCCGTAGACAAAGGGCTCGCTTCGCCCTCTCTCCCCGCCGGGGCCCCCTGCTCTTAGTGTGACTGTCGACCTGGACGGACTGTTTTCAGTGCGCACCCAACCGCGTCATGACGCCAGAGCGGGGCTCGGCCCACGTAAAAGGCGCCAGAGGTCTGCGGCGATGTCGGCAACCCACCCAACCCGTCTTGAAACACGGACCAAGGAGTCTAACGGTATCGCTGCTGTTGTATTGGAGCCGTTGTATCGGAGCCGTTGTGCGAGTACGAGTACATGAGCACAGTATCGGACCCGATACTGGTATCGGTATCGGTGCATCCCTAGGGTAAAATAAATTAGATTAAATTAAACGGACAGATAGATGGAGACTCTTGATTGAATTATCTGTACTGGGATTGAGGAATGAATGCTACATTGAGTATATTTTAAACCAACAGGTAGGTAGGGTTGTAGTTAGATTGTAAAACTAGACACTTTTCTAGTGCTGTACATAAAAAAAAAGGTCATAAAAGACACATCCACGATCCTGAGTGAGTTCTCCAGAGCACTCGTTAAAATATAATACAGTCGGTGCCGCCTGGAGTGTTCAGAGTCAGAGATTAAATGTGCGTTTCCTTGAAAACATTTTGTTTGCTGGTTCAAATCTGTACCACCCCGTCGAGCCACCAGCTCCTCCTCACAGGAAGAGGGGTCATGATTGTCAAAGTGCAGGTCCTGAATCATTCAGGTTCATCCTGCGAGCCGACGTAGAAGCTAACTTTTTGCGGAGAGGAGGGGGCGATGTGAGGATGATGGTGGGAGGAGGTAGATTTGGGGATCTCCCAGTAGCTGCCGTGGAGGTCTAGGGAGGAAAGAGGAGGCGGGTTGTCTCCCTGCATGGGTTTATCACACTCTGTAGGTAGAGGCGGCTCGCTCAAGCATTTCCTCAGGCACGGCTCTCTGTAGAGGCGATTACACACCGTTAGTTTCACTTATTGTCTCATTGCATATAAAGAAATAGGCAACACAGTTTGATGTAATGTGTGAATGTCCAGCAGGCAAAGAGACTCCAAGCTGCGAGTTGTAATGTCTGCTTGTTTGGACCCGATCTTCTACTGCATCGCTCTGACGGCTCAGGAACAACAAACTGGTGAAGTCATGTTGTTCTGTGTCAGTTTGACATCAGTAAGAGTTTGAGTGAGTGCCAGTAGAGATTAGGGCTGTCAATCGATTCATATTTAATCACGATTAATCGCATGATTGTCCATAGCTAATCGCGATTAATCAGAAAATTAATTTTTTATCTGTTCAAAATGTACCTTAAAGGGAGATTAGTCAAGTATTTAATCCTCTTATCAACATGGGAGTGGACAAATATGCTGCTTTATTCAAAATGTATGTATATATTTATTATTTTAAATCAATTAACAACACAAAACAATGACAGATATTGATCCAGAAACCCTCACAGGTACTGCATTTAACATAAAACAATATGCTCCAATCATAACATGGCAAACTGCAGCCCAACAGGCAACAACAGCTGTCAGTGTGTCAGTGTGCTGACTTGACTATGACTTGCCCCAAACTGCATGTGATTATCATAGAGTGTGCATGTCTGTAAAGGGGAGACTCGTGGGTACCCAGAGAACCCATTTACATTCACTGATCTGGAGGTCAGAGGTCAAGGGACCCCTTTTGAAATGACCGTGACAGTTTTTCCTTGCCAAAATGTATTTTGGCACCAATGTCAGTACCTCCACAGCCCACTAGATGTCACTCTGAGGCCCACAAACAGCTGCTGTACAGTATATACTGTCTATCCCTACCTCATGTATGTAAACCTTTATGGAATGATTAATGCAACAGGTTGCTTTATAATAGAATATTTTATTTATTTCTCTACCTTTATAATATAAAGCAACATTTCTTTAATATTTATATTTATATATTTATTCCAGCACCCTTTGCACTCTGCACCATTGCGCAAATATATATACTGTATATATATATATATATATATATATATATATATATAAATACACAGTATAATAGGGCTGTCAATCGATTCAAATATTTAATTGCGATTATTCTCAAATCAATCTTTTTTTTTTTTTTATCTGGTCAAAATGAAACTTAAAGGGAGATTTGTCAAGTATTGAATACTCTTATTATTTAATAACTATATGCTAAAATAGCATATAATGGTTAAAATAGAGCCATTTGGGCTTGAGAAGCGACTGCTCTTCATCGGAGGTGGAAAAAACTAATAGAAGACACTTCATCACAGGCACAAATCTCACCATTGTGTGATTTACTGTCGACACAAATATAACCTGGTAGCTGAAAATAAAGCGTATCAATTAACTTTGTATTCTTTTCCTGGAAATGCATTAAATAAATTACCAGCTTTTATAAAATATATAAAATATTAAAATGTTTATAATAAAGTAGAGTTTGAGGTAAATATTGGGGTCATTCCAAAGAAATTTCCAATAGGTTACTTGCTAATTATCACCTAATTACCATGACATTTGCGGAGCTGTAAAATGACTGTTATTGTGGTAAACTAGAGAAGCTCTTCTTCTTCTTCTTCTGGTATTTCTGCTATTTAACTACACAGCTTCAGATGCCCTGATTTTAATGTAGCCAAGTGTAAATGGAGCCTGAGTAACTTCTCCTAACTATTATCATTTGTTTTTATTTTAATTATTTATGTGATTATTCTATTACTTTCTTCTATCTTTTGTTTTATGTATTGTTATGTCATTTTCTGTAGTTTTCATATACAACTTTTTAGGTTTGTAATTAGCGGGTGGACAACTAACTGTATGGCTGAGTGAGTGCACGATGTGTATGCAGTGTGTAGAGAGTCATCTGTCACCTGATGGCTGGTGCTCCTCTCCAGGCCTGTTGGTACATGTCACCTGCAGGCCGGGTTTGTCTTGGCAGGCCTCGCAGAACACTGACGGACCCACAGAGAAGAGACGCGTTACAAAATCATCTCTTCATTACTAAATAAAACCAAATAGAGTCTGGGATGACCTTCCACACCTTTCTTGATGGACGTGGGCAGAACGATCTGCTCATCCAGCCACCAGTGCTGTTTGCGCAGCAGGCGGAGCCTCCGGAGGACCCACTCTTTGTTGGTTTCCGTGTGCTTGCCGCAGCAGGCGGACGGGCTCTCTGGCGGGCTCTCTGGCGGGGCGAGGCCCGAGGTCGGATGCTCCAGCATCAGCAGGTCTAAACACGACATCAGGGACACAGTCCGAAGGTTAAAGCTAGAGGCTGATAAGGGATGCATCATAACTAACGTAAGCTTGTTTCAGAGAGTCACCATGGTAACAGAGCAGTAGGACACTCACTGTTTTCTTCAAGGAAGCATAGAGCATCCTTATAACCGCTCTGACACATCTCAGCCAGGACCTGTGGACAGGAAGACAGTACATCTTATAAAAACGGTCTTTCACACAGTGCTGTATGGAGACTGTGACGAGTCTGTTTCACAATAAAACTCTTCTTTATGTTAAAGCTGTTGTTGACCCTTTAGAGCTGCCAGTCTCCCGCACTATCTGCTTTAAACTACCATCTGGTTGAGCTATTTTTTATAAAGATAACTCGTTATACAACTTAGGATAACTCAGTATTTCTTTCTTTTTTATTTATGTTAGCATTAACTGTGTCACAATTAAAAGAAAAGCACATGTTAAAAGGGCAGTTATTTAGAAAACAAAGGGCAGAGGTGTATATATTGCATTTCAGTGTTGTCCAGCAGAGGGCTATGGGAAATTTAAAATGTGTAAAAATGAAATACACCTCTTCAATTTGTTTTCTGTGTTGTGGTTTGATTTCTATGTGGTATGGAAAAAACAAAAATGAATTGATTAAAGACAAAAAAGCTAAATTGTTGTCCTTTTAGCATATGGTTTTGAATTATGAAGGATAAACAATGGGTTATGTATTTCACTTTATTTCTTTAGTTGATTTTTATTTAGGTATTTTATATCTTCCATACCATAACTGAACGCACAAATGAGTGGTATCAAACTTCTCATCTAACTCTCTGCAAAAAAAAACGAATAAATGTAAAAAACATTTATTTAAAAAAAGACTTGGAAAGTACTCAAATTCTGTGTTCCTATTAACGTCAATATGACAAGTGGACATAGAGTTCCTGCCTCAAGCGTGTCCGTAGACTTGTTATTCATGTGGTGCGGTACAGAGAGGTAATTCCTCCCCGTAGGAATGTGGTCAGATCGCACAGATTTGTGCACCCAATTACATAATCGTGGAATCCAGACGGCACAATGTGCACACGTGAGGGGAGCGGCGAGGAGCCAGGCTGTTGTATAATAACTACAACACAGCTCTACCCTAAAGCTCACCTCATCTTAAAGGTTACCTAATAATAATAATCACAGAGCTAGTTTTGCGATTTTGTGCAATTCTGTTAACGTTCTTAACACTAGACCATCGGAAAAGGTTGAATCATACACTTCTAGGGACTTTTACTTTAGAAAATATCTAAATTAATCCAGTAAAAATGTTTGATTTTCAGCATGTATGTAGTCAGAGATGTCCTGAAGTCAAATATATCAGTCATTGACAGGAATTATTTATTATCCAGCAACCCAGAAATCAAAGAATAAAGACATTTCCCTCACAGATTAGTGATATTTTCTTTTTAATTCATAAGGGTCATGTAATGTTTTATACTTCTGGTGAATATAATCCATCAATCTTATTTCCATAGATGTATTTTGTATCTACAGTTCTCTTTGTTAACACCTTATTTTGAAAACCGTGACGTAGTCCCACGTGTTTACTTCCTCTAACTTCTCCAAGGTGGTCTCTAGCTCTCCCGACAGCTCCGTTCTCTTTATCCATCCTTTACTGGATGTGTAGTTTTTACCACGCTGGATTTAACGTGTGCTTTCTTGACAAGAGCTGCCATTCTGGACTGAAAACACTCATCATATTCATCATATTTTCATATTGTGTTATTCTAGATTTCTTTAGTCCCGTACCTTGGGTTCTGGTGGAAACAGGGCCCTGCTGAGGCGGTACATGTTGCCCAGGTTCATCTGGATGCTGGTGTTGGTGAAGCGCAGCTCGTGGAAGCTGGTGGAGTTGTCGCGGGGACAGATGTCACACTCGCCGGAGAAGGGAGAGATGGTGATGGTGTTCTTCAGCTCCGACTGCGGCAGGTTGTTGCTGATCCCGCCGTCCACGTAACGCTAAAGAGACACAGAGAATGGGTTGACGGAGAGGATGCGTTGCTTTCACTACACTACACTGTGTTTATCTGTATCTGGGACTGCTCTGACTAAACATCCTGAGGACACGACCGCCTTTCAGACCACTCTGTACTCAAACAAGAGTCACATCCCTCTAACACAAAAACAGCTTTGTATTTATGAGAGACTTCACTTTTTACAGATTTTAATTATGTAATAAAACGCTCCAGTTCCGTTTTAGATTCAACCTCTGGAACATTAGAAACTGAATGGAGGGGTTTTTATCATTTAAAGCGCTTAAAATGTCACGGAGAAAGGATTAACCTTATTTCCAAGAGACGCTGCCGGGTGCAAAATGTAGCATCTGCGTTACGAGCTGTCAGCCTGACGGAATATAGGTCAGCGAGGGAATGGAGGACAGGACATCCGTCAATGTGCAAACACAGTGTGGAAACGTGGATCTGGACACTTTCACCTACATTAGTGTAATATTGGTTTTACGTCATTAGTACTGGCTTACCGATATTCATTCATTCATTATCTGTAACCGCTTATCCTATTCGGGGAAGCTGATCCCAGCTGACGTTGGGCGAAGGGGAGGTACAACCTGGACAGGTCGCCAGACTATCACAGGGCTGACACATAGAGACAGACAACCATTCACAACCTACGGGACATTTAGAGTCAACTATTAACCTAACCTGCATGTCTTTGGACTGTGGGAGGAAACCTGAGCACCCGGAGATAAACCCACAGGGTGAACATGCAAACTCCACACAGAAGGGTGCAGCTGGCTTACCAATATTATCAGCCGATATTAGCTCATCACAGATTTATCCTGTTGGCACATACAGTATGTTTAATGGTGCCGTCAAATGGGGGTCGTGTTCACCGCGTCCACGAGCAGAGTCCATATGAACGCCCCGCTCTTGTGGTATTCAGTCCAAAGTTTCTGAAAGCTTCACGACTTGTGACGTGTTTTTTTGACGTCAGAAATGGCGGAGGTCATGGAAGTTCATTTTCAATAAGTTAATATATTTTAGTCGTATATTGTTGATAATGATGATATTCCCAACGGCCTCATCTTTTTCCTCTGTCATTATTCCTTTGCATTTCCTGCATTTTGTTATCCACTACCCACTTCTAGACGCCGACAGTAACGTTCATATTGCTGTCGCTTAGCAGCGGCGTTCTCCACGACTTAACCACTTGAACGCTGAGCATATTGTGTACTCAACGTTATGGTGCCTTCAAATGAAACTCTGTGTTTACAACGCGGGAAGTCGTGCACACAACCTGCTCGGCGTTCAAGTTTCTTTTGAACAACTTCTAAAATCCTAATCACATCTAATGGAATTTAAATATTAATTTCTTCTCGGAGACTTGATATCTATTTAACTGTATGATATGTATAATAATACTTTACAGTTGTGTGAATGAATGAACTGAAATTATGCCAATTGAACACTTTCTCTATTTAAGAACTAAAGAAACTAACATCAAGTGTTATTAAACTTTCTGAACTGTGCTCTAACAAATGTCTACACAATAAAGTTTGGTTTTTCATAAATAAGCTGTTGTGTCGTGCCTCGATGAATGTACACTCACTCACTCACTCACTCTCTCGTGCATGGAGCTGGTGAGTCACCCTGAACAGGGAACAGAGTCTGAGCAACAGAAAGTACACAATGTACAGAATCCACAGATAACGCCTGCAGCCAGCATACTGGATGTAACCTCTGTGCATACAGACCGCCGTTTAAGTTCAACTGACCTTTCAACTGCTTTCATCCTTACTAAATGAAAACTGCTTTAAGCGGATACACTTCAACGAACAGTTCAACTTTTAGCCCTTTCACTTCAACTGAGACGTCGGGTCTTAGCCGGGTGATTAGCTTCCAGCTCACATGTTAACTGTTTTCATTCATCAGACTTCTACTGACACCTAAACTCACATTTCAAACACTTTCAATACTTAAACTGTTACTGACTGTTGTGTTAACGACATGTTTTCATCAGGGTTTAGGATTAGTCGAGTATTTAATACTCTTATCAACATGGGAGCGGGGAAATGTATATATTTATGATTAGAAATCAATTAACGACACAGAACAATGACAGATATTGATCCAGAAACCCTCACAGGTACTGCATTTAACATAAAACAATATGTTCAAATCATAACATGGCAAACTGCAGCCCAACAGGCAACAACAGCTGTCAGTGTGTCAGTGTGCTGACTTGACTATGACAAGTCATAGTCTCATAAAGTGGGCATGACATGGCAACACATGATTCGTGCTGCCTGTTCACAGCAGCCTGTCTGTCTGTCTGTCTGTCTGTCTGTCTGTCTGTCTGTCCCAATCACATCACTGTCAAAGTCCAAAAGCAGCTGATAAGTCAAAGTGAAGGCAACAGTGGTCAGATATCAGACTCTAAGAACTGGCAGTTAAAATGATTATCACTTCTATAAAACATATTTACAAAAAAAAAAAAAAAATGATTATCACGGCTCTTTTTCGAAACATGCAAATGACTCATCCTGATTATTTGAGATGACAAAACAGAATGATCTCATAGCAGCAGCCTGCTGGCACTTTGACCTTTCTTTCCAGCGCAGCATCCTCTCAGTCCTGATTTGAGGTCATATAACAGCAGGGGTGTAATGAAATGTTCTTACAGCGATACGATACGTATCGCTCTCCGGGGTTCCGATACGATTCAAGGATGATATTTGGCTCATCTAGAGCGATACGATACGATTCAATGACTTGACATCGATACAGTAACTTTGTTTTTTGCCAAAAATTAAATCAGTCTGACTGTGAAATAAATAGCTGGATACTGGATCAGGGATAAATTAATCAAGTTAAAGTTCGGTTCTATCAATCCCATGGCATCTCAGTAGGTGAGTGGAAAGATTGCTCGCGTTGCCGTTGTATTTCATGTGGCCTTTGTAGTATATTCGGCAAACAGCGAGCAGTTTGCAAAAGCCGAAATGTTTCAAACACGGCTTGAAAATCTCTCGCTCGTCTGGCTCTTCTTCCTCGCCATCAGCCATGCTTCGTTTTTGTTGTCGTCTTTAAATGATTATTTAAATATTTGATTTAAAAATAATGCTTAGAGCTAGTGTTAGGAAGTTAAACGGGTCATAATTTTCTCTTTAATATCTATTTTATGAATCGTTACACCCCTATATAATAGTTTTTGGATCACAGCTGCACCCAAAGGCAATCCAAATGATGTTCTAATTACAGACCATGATCTCATTTGGCTCTTCCCTTTTCAACTTCCTTCTCCTTTGTCTAAACTTTCAGTCCCATGGTTCCCAGTGAATGCTTTTGATCACATGTAATGAAGTAAACAACATGACTGCTCTCGGAGAATGAATGAAAATAGTGTGATTTCGTACAAATAATTGTGCATCCCAAAAGGGGGAAACCAAAGCTAAACTTAATGAGCAGCGATTCAACCACAGACACCTACCACTCCTCTGAAGGACGGAGGAATCAGGCCGCAGTAGACGGGAATGAAACAGCTGCAGATCAGCGCCTGTGGACAGAGAGTGCACGGTTAAACCAGAGCAAATCCGTTATGGTGACCGAGGCCTTAGAGCAGGAGTCAGCAACCTGCGGCTCCGGAGCCACATGTGGCTCTTTAGCTCCAAGTCAGAAGTTTACGAGAAAAAAAGTCATAACTTTATAAAGTAGAAATGTTACGTGTTATTTTCTTTTTTTCTCGTAAAGTTATGACTTTTTTCTCGTAATATTCTGACTTTATTCTGTAAATCTCAGATGTTTTTTCCCTCAATGTGGCCCTAATACTCCGTAGTACATTGTCTCTTTGGCCCTCACTGCATTAGACTTATATACTATATACTTAGACTTTTTTTTTGCCTAAAATGTCTCTTTTGATGATAAAGGTTGCTGACCCCTGACCTCTGACCCCTGACCCCTGCTCTAGAGGCTTCTTCAGATTTAACAGATAACACCAGCTCGCACCTGGATGAGTTCCTCCTTGGAGCTGAACTCCGACACCAGCACGTTCTCCCCGTCGGACACTCTGGTCAGCGAAACGCACAGCCGCCCCGAGACCAGGAGGTGCGCGTCAGACGGCAGGTCACGATCCAGGCCGGACTTTAACACCTTGACCAGGTTGAAGGTCGGGTGAAGGGGGCCCAGGTTCCTCTTCCTGGCTTCTTTCGCCACTGCGATGACATCTTCACAACATTGAGCTGGAAATGAGTAAAGAAAAGAGGAGTTGAGGCTCAGGAGACGGACTTTGAAGCTTCCCCTGTGATTGACTGCAAACAAAACTCTTCAAGAGTCACCCTGCGACTGGATCAATAAGGTTAAAAAGAGTCAGTGACCAGCGGTGACCTGGGCGAACCCTCTTCCGAGTGAGTCCTTGCTGAGATCAGCCTCTTATTGGTCACTGCACGTGTCGACTGATATCAGCCGTTCTGATCGCTTCTTTATGGGAGAGAAAGCGAAAGGGCTCCTCTGACTCACGCTGTCCACAGCATGAACAAAGTTCTCTTTATAACCCAGTGGTATTGCACAGTACATGTAAGTACAAGTATGTTTAGGAGTCGGGAAACAGAGTCTCCCTATGTTTCATATATATATATATGAAAAATATCTGAAAGTACATTTATGATATATGTTGGTATTTCTATATGGAAAAAGAAATACACTTTTGTTTCAACTAAAATCTATTAAAATTCAACCAGATTTCTGAACTGAAAGATGTTAAACCCATACAAATATATATATTTCCAATATATGAACATATACATTATAATTCGCACTGAAATCAATGTAGTTCAAAATATATATATATATACACAAACAATAAAACAAACCACATTTAAAATATATTTTTAGAAAATCTATGAAGCTATAATAATATTATTAATATTATTATGAATTAATAATAATAAAAAAATAATGTTAATGATAATCAAAAATATATATTATTATTATCCATAATTGTATATATGTATATACAAAAAAATAACAATATTAACAAAAAAAGAATTGTATTATTATTATTATTATTATTATTATTATTAATACAAATAATTATATATGTATATATATATATATATATATATATACACACATATATTAAAAAATATAATAATAATAATAATAATAATAATAATGAATAATGAAACTAATAATATTAACAAAATAAATTGTATTATCATTATTAACAATAATTATATATATATATTTAATTAAAATGTTTAATAATAATAATTATAAGAAGAATAAGAAGAATAAGAATAAGAAGAATTACGTATATATAAAATTAAACAATATAATAATAATATTAATAATAATATGATTATAATAATAATAATAATAATAATAATAATAATACTACAGTACTTCCTGTCCTGCTTCATGTGTATAAATATATAAAGCCCCCCGGCGGTGTGTCTTACTGATGGACGCCTGGCTGGCCAGCACCGAGGCGGTCAGAGCTCCAGCGGAGGCTCCGTACAGCCGGGAGGCTCCCTGCAGCAGGTAGGGCGCTTTCTCCAGCAGACAGCTGGACACTCCGATGTGGTAGATACCCAGAAACCCGCAGCCGGCGAAGGACAGGTTCCAGCCGGCGCTCAGGTCCACCATGACGGGGACATGGAGAGCGGAGAGAGGAGAGAGGACCGGGATACTACCGGTGGAGAGAACACCGAGTACCGACCGGCTAGGAGAGAGAGAGAGAGAGGAGGAGGTAACTGCTGCTCTGTGGAGAGAAACAGACCAGATGACCTAACAGGTCAACAACTGGCTGCTTTACAGGGAACTACATGTGACGTAGTTATAATGCTGCCTTCAGGTGCTGTCAGAACTATCACAACCCAACATCATTTTTTAATTTTTTTTATTTTATTTTTTTTATGGTGCAAAAATCATTTTATTTTGAAAACCAGTATAAACACAAAAAAAACACAGTATACTATATATATATATATATATATATATATATATATATATATATTATTGTTATTATTATTATTATTATTAATAATAATAATAATAATAATAATGATATAATTATTTTTGTTAATATTATTATTTTTATTAATTATTATTATTATTATTATTAATATTATTATTAATAATAATAATAATAATATTATAGCCTCATAGCTGCAGAAATTTCAGAAATATATTTGTTTTATTGTTTTTTTATATATATATATATTTTGAACTAGACTAATTTCAGTGCGAATTATAATGTATATGTTCATATATTGGAAATATATATATATATAAATATATATATATATATATATATATTTATATATACAGTTCCTTCAGAAAGTATTCAGACCCCTTCATTTTTTCACATTTTGTTATGTTGCAGCCTTATGCTAAAATCGATAAAATTACTTTTTTTCCTCATCAATCTACACTCAATACACCATAATGACAAAGTGGTTTGCAAATTTATTAAAAAGGAAAAACTGAAATATCACATTTTCTTAAGTATTCAGACCCTTTACTCAGTACTTAGTTGAAGCACCTTTGGTAGCGATTACAGCATCGAGTCTTCTTGGGTATGAAGCGACAAGCTTTGCACACCTGGATTTGGGGAGTTTCTGCCATTCTTCTCTGCAGATCCTCTCAAGCTCCGTCAGGTTGGATGGGGACCGTCGGTGGACAGACATTTTCAGGTCTCTCCAGAGATGTTCGATTGGGTTTAAGTCTGGGCTCTGGCTGGGACACTCAAGGACATTCACAGAGTTGTCCCTAAGCCACTCCTGCGTTGTTTTGGCTGTGTGCTTAGGGTCATTGTCCTGTTGGAAGGTTAACCTCCGGTCCAGTCTGAGGTCCTGAGCGCTCTGGACCAGGTTTTCATTAAGAATAGCTCTGTACTTTGCTCCGTTCAGCTTTTCCTCAACCCTGACCAGTCACCCAGTCCCTGCCGCTGAAAAACACCGTTCACTGTTGGGATGGTATTGGGCAGGTGATGAGCGGTGCCTGGTTTCCTCCAGACATAAAGCTTTGAATTGAGGACAAACAGTTCAATCTTGGTTTCATCAGACCAGAGAATCTTGTTTCTCACAGTCTGAGTGTCCTTTAGGTGCTTTTTTGCAAATTCCAAGCGGGCTTTCATGTCCATCTGGCCACTCTGCCATAAAGCCCAGATCGGTGGAGTGTTACAGTGATGGTTGTCCTACTGGAAGTTTCTCCCATCTCCACACAGGAGATAAATTTCATATATACCATCATTTTTTTAATTATCAAGTGTTAATGCTATCAGGTGACAAATGTGTGGTTTATTTATGAACTCTAAGATTTACGAGGGACCATAAATGCAACATATGTTTCTGTGAGTATGATTGGATGAATGCACGTCTGGCAACGCCCCTTTTCTACACAAGAGCCAATCAACAGCAAGTAGGGGTAGACGACACGTGGTGACGTCACAACACCCTTTAAAAATAAAAGAGAAAAGAAATAAAGCACACAAACCCTCCTTCTGTTTTCTTCAGTTATTTGCAGATTTCTAACACCTGTTTAATATTTCCACTGCTTAGGAAACCTTCAGCTGCTTATTGGTTATATATTAAAGTATTATATGTTATTAATTTATATACTGTATATACTGCTCATATTTTTATACTTCCTTCTATTTAAATGGTTCATATTTTGTTACACTTTGTTTAGCTCTTTTTTTTTACTGTGTTAGCTGATGCATCTTGTTTTTTGCACTATCCCCTTTGCTGCTGTACACTGCACATGTCCCCACTGCGGGACTAATAAAGGAATATTTGATCTGATCTTATGCATAGTGTTTCAATCAATATTGTGACTCTTGTGAAAACATTTGATAACTGTTAACATGTAGAACACAAATACAAATTACCTCCATACATTTTTTTTATCTAAATACGTGGAGAGGTTTTTGAGTGATGTTACAGTTGTCCCCGGTCTCCCCTACAGCAGCCTTGGTGATGGAGCGCGTAACTGTGTTCCTCTGCGGTCGCGCGCATCCTCGGCCGAGAGAGTGGTCCTGATGCTGCGAACTCGTGCTCGCGCATTACATCACTTCTCTCCTGCTTGATTGGTTGTAGGTCAACTCGTCGTGCAGCATCCGTTTCAAATCATCATCACCACCTTCACCACCATCATCATCATCAGCATCATCATCCTGCACGTTTGATTGAGCTCTTCGTGGGTGTGTGTGTGTGTCTTGTCTCTTTGCACTGGCGGCTCGTGTTTGTTTTGGAGGATGGCCGAGAGCGAGGCAGACACGCCGAGCACGCCCATCGAGTTCGAGAGCAAATACTTCGAGTTTGATGGAGTCCGACTGCCGCCCTTCTGCAGAGGGAAGATGGAGGAGATCAGCAACTTCTCCCTCAGAAGCAGCGACATCTGGATCGTCACCTACCCAAAGTCAGGTACACAAGACTCTCTGCGTCACCAGGGCTCTCCCTGTGTGTGTCTCCACGTTTATTGGCATTGCATGCTGCAGTGACTGTCTGCAGGCTTCCTCTTGTGATTATCAAAGTTTCATATATGCATAATAGCATATTTACAACCTGTTATCAGTCACAGGATTCATCTTATACAACACACATCATTAAAGTTAAAAATCAGCACTGGGATTTATGCATCATCTCTGTTTATGTGCAGCAGATCTACATGTTATTATTATAGGCCTCCACACATTTATTGTCTGTGCTGCTGCAGTGACTGTCTGCAGGCTTCCTCTTGAGATTATCAAAGTTTCATACATGCATAATAGCATATTTGCAACCTGTTATCAGTCACAGGGTTCATCTTCCATCACAGGCATCATTAAAGTTAATAATCAGCGCTGGGAGTTATCCATCATCTCTGTTTATAGTGCGCTTGTGCAGCAGATTTACATATTATTATTATAGGCCAGATCTGTGCCAACAAATGGAGTCAGAGTGCCTGATATATATATTTAGTGCATCAGGTTATAGCATGCACACACGTCAGAGCTAAAGGCCTTCCTGCATCAGACACCATAAAAACACACGCGCTGTAAACAACTGCTGTTAATTTACAGCAGGATTTCAACAGTATTAACCTGTTATTGCTAAAAACAGTGCTTTACTGTTAATACAAAAGAAAACCTGTTAAATGACGCTCATAGGCCGTATTGCATTCTTAAAAAACAGGTTTACTGCTGATCAACTGTCTAAAGTATCATCAGTAACAGTTTCATGCAGTATTTGTTGAATTCTGGGACCTGATCTGCTCATGTGAGGCTTGTACATTGTACATGATTGTAAAATCAGTGAATTAGCTTTATTGTTCTTCATCACATGTTGTTCTGGTTTGCATTCTGTGCTTGTAGCCAGCTAGAGACACACAACAAGTCTATTATAGCCTTTTTCCTAACAAGTGCCTTTAATTGTATTTAGTGTGACTATTCCTATGTCTGTAACCTGCTAAGTCTATTCATCTAGGCAAGAAATAATGTTGTAAAAAATACAACCTAAATAGTGCATTAAAACAAATCAGTAAGATAATGTAAAAGAAAGGTGAAAAACAGCTATATAATGTATCTTTAAACAGTAAATTAACTGTAAAATACTGTGAAATTAATGAAGTTCAAACTGTATTTTTCATTAACAGTACAAAGCTGTAAATGTCAGCGACAGTATAATAATGTTAATTTTACAGTAACATTAAGGCACGTTTACAACCTGTTATCAGTCACAGGGTTCATCTTACACAACACACATCATTAAAGTTAATAATTAGCACTGGGAGTTATCTAACATCTCTGTTTATAGTGCAGCAGATCTGCATGTTATTATTATAGGCCTCTATCAAGCTTTTATACTATCCCAGATCTGTGCCAACAAATGGAGTCAGAGTGCCTGATATATATTCAGTGCATCAGGTTAAAGCATGCACACACGTCAGAGCTGCAGGCCTTCCTGCATCAGCCATCATAAAAACACGCGCGCTATCAGAGCCCAGATGGAAGTTGGTGTTTACATCCAGCTTGAATGGATGGAGGTGTCGTTGCGCAGCGCTGCAGCTGCAGCTGCAAGGCCGGCTCGCTGTGCAGGCTGCCCTGCTGTGCAGCTGTGCAGCTGGGGTGGGTCCGGTCATGTGACGGCTGGAGTCAGTGCATGCAGAAGGGCAGAGGGGAGTTTGATTATATATCTTGCTCTGTTTTTAGCATCTCAGTAGCACCTGTAGGCTACATAATGGAAGAAAGTCAATGCACAGTTAGTGATCATCAGCAGGACAATGATTGTTATGATTAATTGATTTAATTAAGTCATTTTACATACATCTTAATATATGATAATAAATTATATAGCCTACATCTTTGCACCAGTGTTACAAAAATGAATGCATCTCCATCCGTTTCCATTTCAAAACACACATCTAATATGTTTCCCAAACTGAAGTCTTAAAGGTCCCATACTGTAAAAAAATTGATTTTCATGTCTTTTATATTATAAAGCAGGTTTAAGTGCTTTATATAAATACTGTGAAACTATCAAAACGCTCAATATACGGAGGAATACACACAGCCCGTATTCAGAAATTGTGCGTTTGAAACAAGCCGTTAGGATTTCTGTCCATTTGTGATGTCACAAATATACAATATATATAGATCATTACACGGTTTTAAACGTAAACATTCTAAATGTGTCCCAGATTATTTTCTGTTGCAGTGTATGTGAATAACATCAGCTGACAGGAAGTAAACATGGACCTAAAGCTGTTGCCTAGCAACGCAATTATGTTGCAATTCCGTTGAAATGCACTAAAACGGAGCGTTTCAGACAGAGGGTGAATACAGGTATATTCAGACAGACAGTATGAGGAAAATAATGTGTTTTTTTAACATTACAGCATGTAAACATGTTCTAGTAGAAACATAAAATATAAGTATGAACCTGAAAATGAGCACGATATGGGACCTTTAAGACTGCATGTCAGCTCGTGTGGATTCATAAAGACATTTATGTGTGTCTTTGCAAGTATAATTCATGCATCAGCTAGACTGTTTAGAATATTAAATGAGCGAAACCATGATTAAAACCTTATTGAAACATTAACAAATACTTCTTTTCCTGAATCATTTTATGTGATCTCAACCCGGCCCGGTATCCCTCGATATTACGTAGAAGGAACGGCAGTAATATTCGATTTTTCTTTATAGATTCTTTAGAAGTATTTGATATATATTTAGAGAATTGCATTTTTATTTTCCACGGTCGGCATGAGAGGTAGTGAGAGTCTAAATTAATCATGACTGTGTGTGTGCAGTTAGTGTGAGCGAGGCCTCTCTGGGTGGAACGGGAGGTTGCAGCACAAATCTGTGCTTGCAGGGCAAAAACCTAAACAGGAAGCAGTACGGTGTGTTACTCACGGGAGAGTTTGGCTCTATACTGCTTTCTCTCACAGTATCATGTAACAGAATGAGTACAGACAGCAGTACGATGCAACAACATCCTCTAACATCTGAATACAAATATACGATGCATTCATGCAATTAAACCCTCTTCGTTGTTCTAATGGAGTCTACGCTGCATGCTGTCACTCATTAAACCCGATGACCCCTCCACTTTTTGGTCTGGTTTTTAAACCTCTTTATTTTTAGGCTTCTGGCTTTGTCACAACATATACTAACATTTTTGGTCGCCTGAAAACGTGTTATTCAGCATTCAGCTGTACTTAGCACAGTATCGGACCCGATTCCCGACACTGGTATCGGTATCGGTGCATCCCTAGCCCAATGGATGCGGAAGATGATCCGGGTACTTTATCACTCGGCAGTCGAGCCATTTTGGCTTCATGCGCCACTGAGCAACTATCATAGGAATGAACGAGACCCCGCCTCCAACAGTGTATCCAGTTCTCTTTATACACCATGCATGGGACCCGTTGTCATGTTCCCATTATGTATTATTATAGCCGATCAAATGTGGAAGCAACAGTTGTTGTTGACAAAATTGTGTAACTGGTTCGACATGAGAAGCTGCTTTTGTCTGTCTGAGATCGAGGACATGCAGTTCCGAACATTACCAAGAATTTCAAATAATTTCAGTAAATCTCTTTTTTTTTTCTTCTCATTTCAAAGAAAATACAACCGGACCCTTTCATGCTACGCAAAAGTTCATCTTATAACTGGTACAAATGAGAAATAAAGAGTTTTCTTTTAGAGCCGAAGAGCTGTATCAGGGAACTGACATCGATCTCGGTGACATGGTGTATTTCACAGCTGGCATGTGGCCGGCCTGAGGCCACACAGAGACACATCATCGTCCTCTTATAACATCCAGTCCTGTTCTCGTAGCTCTTCTCTGCTGAACATGCTGGCATGCTCTCAGGTTGATAGCTGATTAAGAAACTAGCGATGAGTGGATCGTACCTTTCTCTCTCTCTGCTTAACGTAGCAGCGTCTTTCAGGTTGCACACGGTGCGTGATCGGCCTCCAGCCTTCATTTTGTGCAGTGTTTTTCCCAAATAAATAGCGTGTGGGATGTCAGATCGGACATTAGAGCACATCTGCACATCACAATGAATCACTGCAGGGACACCACAGATCGGCATGGCAACGAGTAAAACAGTGTTATGGTGAGAAAGACTGCATAAGAGAAGCAGGTTTAGGATTGAATCACAATACTGACTGAAACAGTGGGTTTAGTTGCATTGTGGGTAATGTAGGCAGCCAGTTTTGAATGTGTGAACTAAGAAAGATGATAAATCTGATTCTGCTGAATTGATTTTGAGTCTTTTGTTTTTTGCATGTATTTCTTGGGACCTGGAAGAATGCAAGTCCACTCTCCTTTTAGCTCTTTTTATTGGACAGTACATGAGGGGTGGTGAACGATGCAGCCAGACTTTCCACTTTCACATACAAAGAACCACAAGTATGTTCGACCCTTGTGTGATACCAAGATGTTGAAACATTCTTTCAGCAAACTTTGCAACAGTTAGTTTGTCTTGTACATATTTTTTATTAAAGCTGCTGTTGGTAACTTTTAGAAAAAATACTTTTTTTATCATATTTGCTCAAACTGTCACGATATCCTGACAGTAGTGCATGAGACAGATAATCTGTGGATCTATTAACCGCCAACTTTATGCATTATCGTAGCACAAGTCAGGAAAGAGACGGAGTGTGTGGATGTGCGTTTATAAAATAAATAAAGAGAGAGTTTGGGAAAGTTTTTATGTTTTTAAACTACATTTTAGTCGTCAACGATTTAGCATGTTTGATATGAAAACTGTTAAGTGTTTAATGCCTGCGGTGCCATCTCGTCATGGTCTCGTCTTAGTCGTGTAAAAAAAGGTTGTTGAGTTGACGAACATATTTCGTCATGGTTTCAGTTAACGAAATTAAAATGCCATTAGGAGCACTAGGAGGAGGCAGATTTTTCCACAGATTATCTGTCTCATGCACTGCAGTCAGGATACAGTGACAGTCTGCTGCATCTTTAAGTTCATCCCCTGTGTCCAACCTTGTCCTCTTCCTGTCCTCTGGCTGTCTCCTCTCTTATAGGCACCAGTCTACTTCAGGAGATCGTGTATCTGGTGAGTCAGGGAGCCGACCCCGATGAGATCGGCCTTATGAACATTGATGAACAGCTGCCGGTCTTAGAGTACCCCCAACCCGGCCTGGATATCATACAGGTAATGTTGTAGGACTGCAGGAGTTCTGGGTCTGTGGGGCATCTGGCAAAATAATGAATGACTCTGCATTGTCGTGGGTTTGCCTTTCGCTGGGTGCAGCAACATTACAACACACTTGTCTAGATGTGAAACATGAGAGGCCTCAATCTGACACCGACACAATGAAAACAAGACTAGCCTCGCTTTGCAATCACAAGGACTGTCTGTCCAAACAACAAGGATGATTTGAAGGCTGATCACATACCAAGCCTCTGCTGGATATTTATATCTTTGGATTTGTCTTCTGGATGTAATGTTTATCTGGAAGTTCTTAAACTCTTAACCTCGCCATCAACCATCGTCCAGGATGTGATGTTCTGAAGGAATCAAAAGCTGTAAACTTGTAAACAAATAAAGTAATAACTTCCTTTGTGTTTCCACAGGAGCTGACCTCCCCTCGTCTGATCAAAAGCCATCTTCCCTATCGATTCCTCCCCACAGCCATGCACAACGGAGAGGCCAAGGTCAGACCGCCGAGACCGAACAGTACATGTACAGTAGCCATCATCGCATTAAGATGCTAATTCAGAAATTCTGACTATAGTGAGAACTGTTGTGGTGGTTCTCCTCCTCCTTCTCCTCCTCCAGGTGATCTACATGGCTCGTAACCCCAAGGACCTGGTGGTGTCCTACTACCAGTTCCACCGCTCTCTCAGGACCATGAGCTACCGGGGAACCTTCCAGGAGTTCTGCCGGCGCTTCATGAATGACAAGCGTAAGTATGTACAGTAGGTTACTGGAGGACTGGGACACTGGGTTCCCATCTGGTCTCAAGTCAGTGACCTCATGTACTGTTCTGTCTCCAGACTACTGTCAGTTCATCCAGCTGTATCTCTCTCTCTCTCTCTCTCCAAGTGGGATATGGTTCCTGGTTTGAACACGTTCAGGAGTTTTGGGAACATCGTATGGACTCGAATGTCCTCTTCTTGAAATATGAAGACATGTACAAGGTAACATCATCACTGCCTCTTGTGCTTTTATTTGGGGGTCCAGGGGGTCTTTAGGGTGAGATAGCAGGTCAACAGTAGATGTCACATAGAAGTGCTGTACATCATCTGAAAGCTGAGAACCTGGAGATTAATTTGAGATGCAGCTCAGCACTGTGTGTCAAGTGTATCAGGGCTTAGAAGAACATTATGATAGAAGTATATGATGGTCAAGGGACCCCTTTGAAAATGGCCATGACAGTTTTTCCTCGCCAAAATTTAGCCCTTTGGAGCGTCATTTAACCTCCTTCACGACACGCTAGTATGACATGGTTGGTACCGATGGATTCATCAGCTTTCCTAGTTTCATATGCTATTCATAAGCTATTTAAAAAGATTTATATTTTTAATACCTAGTAGCAAAATCGAACTAAATATTCTTGTTCAATCCATATTTGTTGGCGTTTAGCCTTTCAAAAACAACATTTTCACTGTGGTTAAAAACCTAGTATGACGTAGTTGTTACCGATGGATTCATCAGCTTTTCTAGTTTAAGTTGGGTCTCCTCTGAGGTTAACCTGTATTTTTACAGTGAAGTATAATACTAGTACATATTAGAAGTGGGGAAAATGAAATGGAAAACTTCAGTAAAATCCTTAAAATAAGAAGTTAGTTTAAAGATGTTGCTGATTCTGCAAACCTGCAGAGATCCTCAGACAAGGAGTTCCCAAGCTGAGGGGCCCTGAATGCAACCTTTGGTCACTGCCTTGACATCGGTAGAGACATGTACCACCCATACAAGTCAACACACTCGAACTAACTCAACTCACTTACAGCCGTGACCTATTTTAACCTTCACTTCGATCCTCTAAAACCTCTTTTTCACACAACGTGGCAAACACATGCATCTGTACACAACAGTTTCTCCAGTCAAAGAACAGAAATCAATATTTGCCCTTTGCTTTGTCAAAAGTCCTTTTTTTACATTATCTGGAGTTATCACATTTACGAGGCCCCGACTCAAAACTCTCCTCTGTTTTCACAGATAAGAGCTTTTTCTTAGAATAGATTTCTTAGAACTGAAGGAAGAAGACAAACATTTCACTTTGCTTTTGTTGTTAAAAAACACAACTTCATTTTATAGATGAATAAAGAAGCAATGCACTCTTTAATGTATGTCATTATAAACATATAAAACCACAATATCACTCTATATTTCAGCTGCTTGGCAGTAATGTTAGCTGACCAGACGAAGGTCTCTCCATGAATCACTGCTGATACTAGTGTTGGCTTTTCGGAGGCTGAAGAGAGCGCGCTGTGAGAGTGAAGACAAGCAGGCAGAGGAGGAGAGACACCGGCCACACGCGAGCGCGCATGTGATCCCAACCCGGTAGATTTATACCTGTAAAAAGTTACAAACAGTCCCTTTAAAGAGAGAAAGAGAGTTTTAGGTCAGTAATCTCTAACTGAACCTTCCTTGAACACACAAACAGGCATGTGTATATAACCCAGGGTTGTAAACTGATAGCCTACATATATATATATATATATTTAACTGTCCCCTAGAGGATGTTTTGTTCACACAGAGCTGTACATTTTGTCCTAACAGCTATTGTATGTTTACAGCCAGCGGGTCTCACCTTTAAGCTACATGGGTTGTGTAAGCGGAGGGAACTGAACTGTGTGTTCTCATCAGCTGTGGGTGGACAATCACTGCCTGGGTCTTACTTAAGAATTCAAGAGGGAGGGGGGGATGTTTTCTCGGTATTTGTGTGGAATTATTGATTTCATAAATGACATTCTTTATAACTCCCCACTCCTCTCCTCTCCTCCCTTGCCCTCCTCTCTCCTCCTCTCCAGGATCCAGCGATGTTGGTGGAACAGTTAGCCCGGTTCCTGGGGGTTTCCTGTGACAAGGCCCAGCTGGAGGGCATGGTGGAGAGCTGCAACCAGCTCATCGAGCAGTGCTCCAACTCAGAGGCGCTGTCCATCTGCAGGGGTGAGTGGGGGGGAGGAGGAGAAACACAAATCCTCTCGTCTGCTAACCAGGCAGAGGCTCCGTCTCCCTGGGTGAACTTTGTCGTAGCTGACACCGAGTAGCATCTCTAAAGCATTCGATTCACATCAAACCACTTTTATAAAACACTTTCTCTGCATCTCATGTTCTTCTACTTCAGTTCCTTCAGTTTATGATTTCACAGTTGGTGTCCCATGATCTTTGTAAAGCTTGTTGACGCCGTTTGATGTTTGTCCTAATATCAATGGGTTAATTATCACAACTGCATTCTGTAAGGCCGTGCAGACTGACCCACTGAACATCTACGTCAATCAGTTTCTTAATTATTTTCGAGTTCCCAAAGTATCGTAGCAAAAACACCAAAAACAAATATATGGTGCACCTTTGCAAAGGTAGTTCTCAAGCTGTATGCTGTATATTCTAATGAGCCTGTATGTGACACAGGAAGGGGAGACACATCTGAATCAAAGAGCATAGAAGCAAAGAGGTGAAACTCTGGTGCTTTTTTGACAACATTTGCTAGATGGCATTGCAGTAGCGCTGCAGCCATTTTGGACTGAAAACGCCAATGAGTCTTTTAAGGTTAATCAACTTCCCAATAGGAACACTTAAATATCCCTCATTTAAATCATTTTATCCTGAAAGTAAAATTAACTAATATCTGAATCCAGAGTTATTTTCCTCGCCATAATGAACGTGCATCAGTCGCTGCACGCTCATATGACATATCGGGTTCTGCCAGCTTCCTGCTATCTGTATGCCGCTGTAATAATGAATATTATTGGCTGTAATTCATCACTTTTATTATCTTCTAATACACCCATGGGCTGTATGCTGTCAGCCTGTATACCGTGGTGGATGTATTAACGTCTCTGTTCCCAAACAACCGGCTATCGGCCAGTAGCTAGTAGCATGACATCAACAGAGTTTAATGGAGTTATAGGATATTTACTAACACAACCTCTTCTTCATCCATGGTCTGTGTGGCGGATTTTTCTAACTTCCATTTATGTCCATCGCTCACTTTATGCTCCTCTGGGAAGCAGCTAATAGTTTAATAAATAAATAAGTAAACAGTTATAATAGTATGCATATTTATTATATTTTCATTGTTCAACACAGGATATTTCAGTAGAGACATTAAATATGACAATAGAATAGAAATAATTTAGTTTACTTTTGTACGTCACTTTGTAGGCGGACGTTTTACTGTAGGTCAAAATATAAGTTTAAAAACAAGATGACTACTCTCGACTTGCATACAGTGAAATATATTGTAGTCGGTGTACAAATACAGCGAACAAGAAACATTACGAGGAAAACTAAAGTCAGAGTTCAAATTTCCATGAATACTGTAAAAGTGCAACAAATGCAATTTGCTGGAAGACGGGATATAAAGAGTGCATAGAGTTTATTATCTGTCCTCAAGGAGGAGATTCTGTTCCACAGTAGCTGCATAGATAACACAAACAAGTAAGACATACAGAAGTAAATGAACTATACAATCAGAGGAGAGAGGAGGACGCTGAGAGGAGAGAAAGCTCGATGTAGTTCCTCTCTCAGAGCCGTGATGATGATGATGATGTCATGGTATCGACTGAGCTACCAGAGCTCCTCTTACAAAGCTATTTAAAGTCCAGATAGAGAGATAGAGAAAGAATTAATCACATATAATACAAGTCATCTTTTGCTTTGGAATCGGCTGTAAAGCTGTAGGGATCGATGAGATGCTGTGGATGAGAAGTTATCTTGATATGATGGCGTGTTAGGGGTCACTGTAGGTCAAAATAACTTTTACATTTACAGAGCCAATTCAACTCTGAATTTCTGAGATTAAAGTCCTAAATTTACGAGAAAAAAAACCTTCTGCGATTAAAGTAGAGTTATTATGGTAAAGATGGCCTCTTAGTGAGGCGAAGGTCCTGAAAGATGCATATACACTTAATTCTTTCATGTTCTTTCTGTGTGTCGACACTTTAGTCTTTTTCATGTGTGTCTGTCGTTATATCTAAAAGTGCAAAGTCAACCAGAGTTAAAGCTTCAGATTTTTTAAGACGTTTTATCTAAAATGCCTCTTCAGTTCACGTCATTAAAGGCAGGTGGCGGGGTCAGTGATCTTGAGAAATCAGCAAGAGTGTGGCAGTACTGATTCCCCAGACCTCAGCTGATCATCCACATAAAAATACAAAAAAATGCCTCCTCAATAATAATTATTATGAACAAATATTGTTTTTTATTTTTCCTTTAAAGTTTCCCCAAATGAAATAGACCAAAAGAAACGGGTATAAAGGGGTTTCAGGGAAAATCAACATAACAAAGTAAGGCCTGCACCTAACCGTCCCGATGCAGGTAACCTGACTGAAGGGAGTTTATTTTGGTCGACACTCTCTCAATCAGCAAAACACACAAAAAGAGCACAGGAACCTCCAAAGGGCCTAAAATAGACCAGAGTTTCTGGCTCATCTGATAATAGATGTTGCAGTTAGTGAAGGAGGGATCAGAATCAGACACTGGGGGTGCAGTTTCCCTCCTCTCTTTAAGCCCAACAGAAAGGGGGCGTCGTCACACCCTGATTGGCCGAGAGGGGATCCACCAAGCTGCTCTCAACTAGCATTTAAGATCCAACAGGTGAACTGAATCAGCCTCCAATCACTCAGTGATTCAACCAATTAAAAGGGGCATTAAAATGAAATAAAAATTATATCCAATAAAATAAAAAAAAACACTATTTATTTATATGATTCATTATTTCAAAACATCCTCTAAATAATTTATTCAATATATTACACTTTAGGCTTCCATAATTATCTACATAAGTTATGGGATCTTCAAATTCTGTCCATGAGGGTTTCGTCACACTCAGTTTGAGATGATTATAGCACCACCATGTGGCTGCAGGTTGCATCTACACCACAGATTACACTCCAGCTGTATAGTCTGATATCAACCTGCAGGCCCAGTCTGTCTGGATTTAAACCTCATGGAGACGTCTTTCACGTTTATTCCCTAATTTGTCGTGATTTTTTATATATAAGTTATGTTTATGTCACCATTCCTATTTTGATTTTGATGTTTACTTATGATTTCTGTCATCTGTTTGTTTTTTCAGTTTCCCATCTTATTCTTTTTTCTTTTAGTGCATGGAAGTCTGCTGTCTGCTGTGTTATAGGCTTAACACACAGCTCTCAGTGTGATCTGTCTCACACACACGCCTCAGCAGGTGAGTCGGAGCCGCGGCAGGGCAGCTCAAACTCTCAGATAAATCATCAGAACTCACGCAGGTTTTATATTACATTCACGCCGAAGAGTAACAGCGTCGTAACTCCTGAGCGGGGCTACATAAAGACCGGCGCTACGGAAGCAGTTTGAGGGGATCCTGCGCCCTTATTTTGATTTATTTACTGAGTTAGAAACAGGAAATCCGGACGGAGCTCCGCCTGTAAATGAAGAATTAACCCAATGTGTCAGCACGTTTTGGCCGTTGAATCAGTGGCAAGTACATCAGATACTCTTTCGTGTTACTAATATCTGACATTCCTCCCTGTCCTCCTGTGCATCCCGCCTGCAGGTCGTGCGGGTCTGTGGAAGGACGTCTTCACGGTGTCCATGAATGAAAAGTTTGACGCGGTGTACAGACAGAAGATGGGCAAGTCCGACCTGACCTTTGACTTCTGCCTGTGAGGAGCACCTGACCCTCCTCTCTACTCTACCACCCACACTGATCTACTCCAGTACAGTCCACACACTCCTACGTCTCCATTCATTCTCGGATTACACTGCAAGACTTTTCCCAGAATGCACTCTGTCTCAAGTCTCAAGTCAACAAAACATCCCGCCCCCTCGTGGACTGATCAAATCCAGATTTATTAGGAATCAATAGTGAACCAAACCTCCCTGAACCCCCCTACCTCCACAGTGTGTTTCCACTGCTGTGTGTGTATATGTGTATATATACTAACCAGGGTTCGACCGATATGGGTTTTTAAAGGCCGATAATAACAACACTGAGCTGAAGTACTGGTCAATAGTTATATTCCAAATCTCTCTACAATAAGACATAACAGGGATTCAAGCTACGTGCAGATATTTGTGGCTGAAATACACGAAAAATTCAAAGCCGTGGCAAAAAGCCTGCCATCATAGAGTTGAGACGCGAACGTTGTTCAAATGCGGATAACAGCATTCATTGTGGTGCGCTCATTCGCCCCACCCTGGGATCAGACCCAGGACATGCTGGACGGTTATAAATCCTATCTGGCCTGGGAACACATTGAGAAACCCCTCGGAGAAGCTGGAGGAAGTAGCCACGGAGAGATGTGTACTGAGGAGAGGTGAAAAAGCTGCTGGGCGATCTCATATATTTTTTTTTACTTGGTTGTCGAGGTAGTCGTCGCGATGTCTGTCGTACATTATCGGGTGTTGAGAAGGGATAGTCCGAAAAATGTCCCACCGCACCGAAAAAAGCCCGTTTGTCCGTTCAACTGAAAACATACAGCGATTGTTCCAAGGCCCCAGAAAATACACACTCTCCGTGCAACAAACAGAAGTATATGGATAATTAATATGCATTACTATGCAAGCATTCATAAGAACCCACAAAATCAGTTTATATAAATTTCTGTGCAAATTTTTGGGATGAAAATCCATGCTTGGTGTGAAACTTATTTTATAGTTGTACGTAGCGCAGAGCCGACGCTGTAGAAGACGCAGGCGGCCTCTTCTGAGCATTTAGACTTGTGTGCTGGTGTCTGTGTCGCTCTGCAATTACACTGCCAAAACGCTAGTTGGCGGTGGGGTTTCTATGCCAATATTATGTTGAACAACAGTTACTGAAATTACTGCACTGCAGAAAAGACATCGGAGGAGACGGTGTGTACGACCGTTGAACCGATTGAGGCAGAAGGAGGGTGGATTTTAATGTGCTTGTCCGGCAAATGCGTAGGAAGAAATGTGATGTCACCAAATGGACCAATCACAGTCTGCGTCACCGTGATGTGTAGTTACATTTCTGGGGAGCTGCAAGTCAGGCTATGGCATATGCGTCGATCACGTGGGTGCTCCGGTGCGAAAGCTTCACTTTGACTTGTTTTTTGCGGTGTTGATCAGCCACAAATATCTGCTACGTAGCCTGAGTGATTCTCTCTGATGTTTCTGGTCGTCAGGAGGATAAACCCTCTGAAACATTGACACCATCACGAGACACTAAACCTCCACAGAGAGGCTAATGAAGCAGTTTTATTAGAGGCTAGTAGCTCTATAGGTCAGACCACACACACACCTGTTTATTGGTGAGGAGACTGGAATACATTACTGCCTGTAAGAGAGGAATTAACTCTGCTGTTGGAAAAACTCATACAGTCTCCTGTTATGGTGATTATATTACAACTCTAATATCTGCCCTTTTATCGATGTCACCCCCGACGTATCGGTCCAACCCTGAAACTGAGTGCATTAGCAGTTGTCTCGATGCAGCGGTGGCTCAAAGCCAGGTAGACGCATGGAAGAGGAAACCGTAAGAGGTGAAGCCAAACCTGCAGAGAAGAAGAAGAAGAAGAAGCCGATCACGCCTAAAATCGGTCCAGCAGCTCGGCGTCAAAGCTGTGGAGATCGTTGTGTGAGATGATCATTGTCCTTTATTTGCTCAAAGTGCTGCAGAGGTTTCAGCCTCCATCACTTTGACCGTCTGAGCTTTATGTGTGTGTGGATGCACGAGTGTGTGTTTGAGAGAGAGAGAGAGAGTTCTGTCTCGTCAGTTTCCAGACTGACTTTGACATTAAATTCAAGGATGTGTAACTTTGGCGCCCCTCAGTGGTAATATCAAAGACAGAAGGCACCGATCGGCACTGGAGCTTTCTCCTTAATCTAAAACAAAAGGTTTATGACACCAGGATAATTAGAAAGATGCTCTAATATCACATACAAATTCTTCCTTGCTTTAGATTTTAACTGCTATTTTTGTATACAAACGTTACGGTTACATTTCCAGCATTTGAGACGCAGTCTGCTGTTGCACCGTATTTACTTTATATGATAAAATATGTCTCCTCTGGTGGTTAAAACGAGCAGCTGCAGATGCCAAACAAAGTCGATTTTAGACCCTCGTCTTCAATGTTTAAGATCTGTGCGGATGAAGACTAAAGGCCTTGACATGATTTTTTTTTCTACTTTAATTTTATTTGTTTGTAAAAGATATATGCAGACACTTACACCTACATATAACTCACATATATGTGAATAAAAAGTGAAGAAAAGTCCGTGCAGGAGAGGTAGAAAGCCAAAAGCTTATGCAAAGACCTCACCTATAAACCAAGGCGACATAAACATGATTACATTCAATAAAAAGGACATTGCTCTGTATTTAAAGGAGTAGTGTGGAGCATTTAGAGGGACCTATTGGCAGAAATGGAATATAATAATAATTGTGTTTTCTTTAGTGTGTAATCACCTGAAACTAAGAATCGTTGTGTTTTTGTTACGTTAGAATGAGCTGTTTATATCTACATCTCTCTTAACGGAGCCGGCCACCATGTTTCTACAGTAACCCAGAACGGTTGCAATGTGCAACCTCACTGCTAGATAACCCATGGCCAGATAAACCTGTTAGAGAAAAAGAAAAATCTGTTGTTGGGCCCCTATTGACCCTCGTGGCCCCATGTTTTCTGTCTTGGATGTGCATCATGTGAGCATAATATAAACTAAAATAAAGTATAGGGCTGTCAAAGTTAACGCGATAACGTAAATTCATTTTAACTCCACTAATTTAGACTAAAGACATCTTTTAGTAGAAACCCCAGTATGCACCTTAAAAAAAGCATAATAGGTCGTCTTCAATACAATTTTGTTGCCACATATATGCATCTCCGTTAGCCAGATCACAGATCTGATTACAATCCGTCTCCAGTTTCCCGGCTACATGCAAATCAGGGTCGGCTCTACTCAGTCCAGAGAGAGGTGGTGACGGTGGTGATGCACCTGAAGTGTTTGGCACCAGCTGAAAAACACCAGAAGAAGAGACATCTTCTTCCCGTCACATTCGTCTAAGAGAGACGGATGTATTCACAGCTATTAAAACATCTCAAACCAACCAGACTACATATTACCACTGATGGGCGAACAGAGACATTTCTCTCTTCCTCTCTGTTTTCTCAGACATGTCAGGTTTTTGGCTGCAGGAGAGGAGAGAGATCAGAGTATTATTAACCCCTAAACCAGCATTAACTATGTTCTGTATTCTGCTACTCACTGTAGTGTCACGACTAGTCATCGACTATTAACCTGAGGCATCACCTACTAGTCATCGACTGTTAACCTGAGGCGTCACCTAGTAGTCATCGACTATTAACCTGAGGCATCACCAAATAGTCATCGACTGTTAACCTGAGGCATCACCTACTAGTCATCGACTATTAACCTGAGGCATCGCCTACTAGTCATCGACTATTAACCTGAGACATCACCAAATAGTCATCGACTGTTAACCTGAGGCATCACCTACTAGTCATCGACTATTAACCTGAGGCATCACCTACTAGTCATCGACTACTAACCTGAGGCATCACCTACTAGTCATCGACTATTAACCTGAGGCATCGCCTACTAGTCATCGACTACTAACCTGAGACATCACCTACTAGTCATCGACTATTAACCTGAGGCATCACCTACTAGCCATCGACTATTAACCTGAGGCATTGCCTACTAGTCATCGACTATTAACCTGAGACATCACCTACTAGTCATCGACTACTAACCTGAGGCATCACCTCCAACCAGTCCAGCACCTCCCCCCCATGTTGCCACAGTAGTTTCCGGCCCCTGCGCTCTACCAGACACTCGTGAATGTCTTTTATTGTGTGGATGTAAAACCTCGGCACACACTCGTCACGCCGCCTCTTTTTTACGGCCGCCCGTTCTCTCCTCCTCCTCTCATTGTCCTTTCTTTCTCTCCGTCACTCTGTTTACAGCCGTTGGCAAGGCTTCAGCTGCCCATCTCCACTTTATGGTTTGTTTGGGTTGTTTTTATACAGTACATGCCTCTGTCTCTGTTTCCTGGGCGTGTCTTGCGTTGTATTTTACATGCTTTGCTTGCTGGTTTATTAATAAAGTCGTGTCTTCAGGCAATATTTGATGACTCTTGTTTTCTTTCTTTGTTCTTAACATCTGTCTGTAGACACTCATCAGATGGCACATGAACAGACATCATTTTTAAGACAAAAAAAATGACTCGCACACTGCAGTTTCGTCCCCACTTTGTTTATTCCACAAGGACAGGATTTAACACACCCAACACCTTTGGTCTGGTATAAACAATA
Source organism: Sebastes miniatus (assembly GCA_916701275.1). Lineage (NCBI taxonomy): Eukaryota > Metazoa > Chordata > Actinopteri > Perciformes > Sebastidae > Sebastes > Sebastes miniatus. The sequence goes on from CAKALS010000461.1 coordinate 68,322, forward strand.
GGCTACCCTGAAAAGAAGTAATCCTTATTGGTAGACTGGTATCAGGGGTCAGCAACCTTTACTATCAAAAGAGCCATTTTATGCAAAAAATAAAAATAAATAAATCTGTCTGGATCCGCAAAACATGTGATCATTGTGATGAAGGTAACACAGTTTATAGTCTAAGTATATAGTATATAAGTCTAATGCAGTGAGGGCCAAAGAGACAATGTACTACGGAGTATTAGGGCCACATTGAGGGAAAACACATCTGAGATTTACAGAATAAAGTCAGAATATTACGAGAAAAAAGTCGCAACTTTAAGAGAAAAAAAGTCGTAATATTACGAGAATAAAGTCATAACCTTACGAGAAAAAAAGAAAATGACACGTAGAATATTTTTATTATATATTATTATAATATTATGACTTTATTCAAAAAATCTCAGATTATTTTTTTTCCCTCAAAAGTCGTAATATAAGTAACTAAATACTCAGTTAAAGTAATTGTGTTTCAGTTAATGTACTTTCCACCACTGTGTTTTTTTTAGTTGCCTTCATTAAATATCTGTCTTGAACATTTAGGAGGAACATATTCATTGTTTCTTTGCGTCCATGGTGACGGATTACTTGGTTTGATAATAGCGAGCTGAGGCAACAAAACCAGACTGAGAGGTTGAATACAATCTGAGAGAGAGAGAGTGAGAGAGAGAGAGAGATCATGTTCATGTGTTAACTAGCAACCACAGTCACTACCCCGTGTCGTTTATCAGCCTCCTGCCTCTCTCTCTCCACACACACACACCAGTTTCTCCCAGTATGGCCAAGCTGCTGCCTCTCCAGCCCAGACTGGGACGACTGGTCATCGGCCGGCGGCCCCACACTGCTCCGGCCGCGACCACCACACACTCAGGATGGATCCACACAGGCAGATGTAAGTAGTTTTTCCAGTTTCCTCTGCTGCATTTGCCTATTTTGTACGCAGAACTTTACTCAGTTGGGTCTGCAGAATGATGTGGCGATGCAGGAAGGTGTATATATATGACCACCTCCTGTGAAACTTTCTCTAAAGTAGCTTCAAAGTGGCATTTAATGTTTCATCCTCAGTCCAGCCGGGCCGGCAGCTCACCCTGGAGCAGGCGGAGCCTCTGATCCACGGCAGACTGGCGAGCATCAGGTCGGCCCTCGTGGCGTTGGACCCCGGCGGTACGGGGCTGGTGAGCAGAGAGGAGTTCAGACGAGTCCTGAAGAACCTGCTGACTGTCGGCCAGAACCAGCTGGACGCCGTCCTCGACGAGGTGAGAGAGTGGGGACACTAACTTTCCTCTCTGTCCACCACACTGAGGTCAGAGGTCAGATGTCTTCAGCAAAAGGTGGCTGCTTCATCAGTTAGGTTCACTCATCTCCTTCTGTGAGGTCCAGCAGTAATCTGAAACTAACCAAAGCTGGATCTGACCAAGCTACCGGCAGATAGTTCACTTTTCTGTTGTGTAAAGACTGCTGGTTCAAACACTGACCAGTACTACAACAACACACTCCCTAAGCAATGTGTGGGCACACCAAGGGACCTTAAACCTGCATTCTCTCTAACAGCCAGCAGGGGGCGACTCCTCTGGTTGTATAGAAGTCTGATTGTATAGAAGTCTATGAGAAAATGAGCCTACTTCTCACTTGATTTATTACCTCAGTAAACATTGTAAACATGAGTTTATGGTCTCAATCTCTAGTTTCAAGTCTTCTTCAATACAGCATGATGTTCATTTAGTAAATTATGGTCCCATTTAGAGTCACATAGACTGAGGTTACGTTTAAAAAAAAACAATGGTCTCACTACAATAAAATGTCTCCTATGGGGACTAACATCATCACACATGAATACAGTTGGACTCATTGGATCCACAAGAGTCTCAGCTTTACAGTGATACCCATTCATGTAATTCAAAGAGTGTTTAAGGACCCCAGTGTGCAGAAATATTCAAAATACATAATTTTAGAATAGGCGAAAATAACACTTTTATACAGCATGTGATTATCAAAACGTTTTCATTCACATATCTTGAGGTCAGAGGTCAAGGGACGTCATTAAGCCTCCTTCCCGACGAGCTAGCACAGCACCCCGTGGGTCTCAGTGGGTTAAAGGACTGACCTTTCAAAAGGTCTGACTCTGATGTCTGACTCTTCTACTCTGACCTCCCAAAGTAAAAACACTTCCAGTTTGAGCTGATGGTATCTGGGCATCACTTGGTTATAAGATGTGAAAGAAATGTGTCTTACATTTCCCTCCAAAATGATGTGTTGTCATGAGAGTCATCCTCCACAAGAGGGCGGTAGAAGATATATTAAAATCTCTTCCAGGCGGCTGACATTGACAAACGATGCTCCTCGGCCGTGGAGACTGGTCAGAGGAGAAGTGAATCCAGCAGCTGTTGAAGCAGACGCTATTTGTTTGCACCTCTGTTGCGTTCGCTGGCATCACTTTTCCCTCTGATCCAGCCCACTGACTTATTCTTTATATGTTTTATTCCATACATTTCCTCAGCATGCCTGAAAATGAAGGAATACATATTTTTTTTCGTCCGGGCTGTGAAAGCTGAGGTGATGATGTAGGACGCTGGAAGTCGTCACTCTGCATCAACGAAGGCCTAATGAGAGCCTCGTATCACCATCTCTCTGGCATTGATCAATCGAGCGTGCACGTGTGTGTGTGTGTGTGTTTGGGGTCCGTGCACGTCGGCGTAATCCCCCCCCCTCCTCTCTCCCTTCATCTTCATCTGTGTGTCACTCTGCTACGCCACCGTAATCGTCTCCACTGTTCCTCTTTGTTCCGTCTCGGCGCTCACGCCTGACAGTTTGACTGCCTGTCTTTCCCACACAGATTTCCTCCCATAATATCAGCACTTTGTGTCTTCCACCCCCCCCAACCCCACCTCCACCACCACCACCACCATCCCAATACACAACCCCACCTCCCCCTCCCACTCACCGTCTTATTCATTAAAGACACTGTGTGTGTGGGTGAGTGTGCTTTCTGGAGAGTTGTGGAAAGTTTACTTTAAAGGACTAT
>CAKALS010000462.1:0-75950 GCA_916701275.1 Sebastes miniatus
TTTACATTAGAATTCGCTTCCAAGTATCAAATCTTCATTCTAAGCGCAAAACTCTTGTTTTCATCACTAAACTCGCTTAATATGTCTTTCTCATCCAAAACCACTCAGGAACGCATTTCTCCTCAAGAAACACTGAAATGTGCATTTATATGAAGAATATGTGATTTATTTACAGAAACACATCTGTTATACTGGAAACATACAAAAAAGAGACAGAATATGAAAAGAAACATTGTTTTCTCAAATTTTACATTAGAATTCGCTTCCAAGTATCAAATCTTCATTCAAAGCGCAAAACTCTTGTTTTCATCACTAAACTCGCTTAATATGTCTTTCTCATCCAAAACCACTCAGGAACGCATTTCTCCTCAAGAAACACTGAAACGTGCATTTATATGAAGAATATGTGATTTATTTACAGAAACACATCTGTTATACTGGAAACATACAAAAAAGAGACAGAATATGAAAAGAAACATTGTTTTCCTCAAATTTTACATTAGAATTCGCTTCCAAGTATCAAATCTTCATTCTAAGCGCAAAACTCTTGTTTTCATCACTAAACTCGCTTAATATGTCTTTCTCATCCAAAACCACTCAGGAACGCATTTCTCCTCAAGAAACACTGAAACGTGCATTTATATGAAGAATATGTGATTTATTTACAGAAACACATCTGTTATACTGGAAACATACAAAAAAGAGACAGAATATGAAAAGAAACATTGTTTTCTCAAATTTTACATTAGAATTCGCTTCCAAGTATCAAATCTTCATTCTGAGTTCAATTCTATGCAAAACTCTTGTTTTCATCACTAAAATCAGTTAATATCTCTTTCTCTTCAATAAACCACACAGAAAAGCATTTCTCCTCAAGAAACACTGAAAAGTGCATTTATATGAAAATGATGTGATTTCTTCAGAAAAGAAATCTCTTTTATTGGAAACATAAAAAACAGGATGAAAATGAAAGGGAATATATTTTTACAATTTTTTTACATAATAGTTGGCCTTTCTGCATCAAACCTTCACACTGACCTCAATTCCATGTAAAACTTTAGTTTTCATCACTAAACTTGCTTAAGCTGTTTTAAAAAAAATCCATTGTATATGTCAAAAGATTTCATGAAAAAAAAGTCATAGGCATGTCGAAAAAAATCCATGAAATAAATTAAATTGTATAATATGTTGAAAAAAATAATTTAAAAAAATGTATCGTATATGTCGAAAAATTTCTTGGAAAAAAAGTCAAAGTATAGTTTTTCAAAAAATGTCATGAAAAAAAAGTTATAGTATAGCATTTTGAAATTTTTTGGAAAAAAATACAATATTGTATATGTCATATGTTGAAAAAATTAATGAAAAAAGTCTAATTCTAATTCAAAATTTCCAAATTCAGCTCGTGACGTTGTGGTCAGCTGCACTGTCCCCGATGAAAAAAGCATACACTTGTTGTGTGCCGCCACTTTTTTTGAGTTATCGGTATGAAGCATGCCCCTCGTTTCATTTTCTTCATCAACAGCGTGACAGAAGCCACAGCGCTGGCCGCCATCTCCCGGGCTGGCCCGAAGAGAGGGGACCTGTCCCGATGGGAGAAACTCTCCTCGTCTGCAGCCTGCGAGGAAGTGGAACAGGCGTCTTCCGATTTGCCACGAGATCCCGCCTTGGCCCTCCCCTTCTCAAACCTTCCACTGCCCCTACTTTGAGGAGGCAATGAGTCTGAATCATTGGCCAAAAAAAAAGTCAATAGAAGTTTTTTCAGACTTCTATTGTACGATCTTTTTCAGATCTTTTTTTCGGACAGTTTTTTCAGACTTCTTTTGTCCGAAATTATTCAGATATTTTTTCCAGACTTTTTTTGTTCGACAATTTTGAGATCTTTTTTTCCAGACTTTTTTTGTCTGACAATTTTCAGATCTTTTTTTTTAAACTTTTTTTGTCCAACATTTTTCAGATCTTTTTTTCAGATATTTTTTGTCCAACATTTTTCAGATCTTTTTTTCAGATATTTTTTTCAGATCTTTTTTTTTAGATTTTTTTTTCAGACATTTTCAGATCTTTTCTTTCGGACAGTTTTTTCAGACTCCTTTTGTCCGACATTTTTCAGATATTCTTTCCAGACTTTTTTTGTGCGACATTTTCAGATCTTTTTTTTCAGACTTTTTTTGTCCGACAATTGTCAAAATTTTTTTTCAGACTTTTTTTGTCCGACATTTTTCAGATCTTTTTTTTCAAACATTTTCAGATCTTTCTTTTCGGACAGTTTTTTTAGACTTTTTTTTGTCCGACATTTTTCAGATCTTTTATTCAGATCTTTTTTTTCAGACATTTTCAGATCTTTTTTTTCGGACAGTTTATTCAGACTTCTTTTGTCCGACATTTTTCAGATATTTTTTCCAGACTTTTTTTGTCCGACATTTTTCAGATATTCTTTCCAGACTTCTTCTGTCCGACATTTTTCAGATCTTTTATTCAGATCTTTTTTTTCAGACATTTTTTTCAGACTTTTTTTGTTCGACAATTTTGAGATCTTTTTTTTTAAACTTTTTTTGTCCTAAATTTTTCAGATATTTTTTTCAGATCTTTTTTTGTCCGACATTTTTCAGATCTTTTTTTTCAAACATTTTCAGATCTTTCTTTTCGGACAGTTTTTTCAGACTTCTTTTGTCCGACATTTTTCAGATCTTTTATTCAGATCTTTTTTTTCAGACTTTTTTTATCCGACATTTTTCAGATATTTTTTTCAGACTTTTTATGTCCGACATTTTTCAGATCTTTTATTCAGATCTTTTTTTTCAGACATTTTTTTCTGACTTTTTTTGTTCGACAATTTTGAGATCTTTTTTTTAAACTTTTTTTGTCCTACATTTTCAGATATTTTTTGCAGATCTTTTTTTGTCCGACAATTTTCAGATCTTTTTTTTCAAACATTTTCAGATCTTTCTTTTTGGACAGTTTTTTCAGACTTCTTTTGTCCGACATTTTTCAGATCTTTTTTTTCAAACATTTTCAGATCTTTCTTTTCGGACAGTTTTTTCAGACTTTTTTTGTCCGACATTTTTCAGATCTTTTATTCAGATCTTTTTTTTCAGACATTTTCAGATCTTTTTTTTCGGACAGTTTTTTCAGACTTCTTTTGTCCGACATTTTTCAGATATTTTTTCCAGACTTTTTTTGTCCGACATTTTTCAGATATTCTTTCCAGACTTCTTTTGTCCGACATTTTTCAGATCTTTTATTCAGATCTTTTTTTTCAGACTTTTCTTATCCGACATTTTTCAGATATTTTTTTCAGACTTTTTATGTCCGACATTTTTCAGATCTTTTATTCAGATCTTTTTTTTCAGACATTTTTCAGATATTTTTTTCAGACTTTTTTTGTCCGACATTTTTCAGATCTTTTATTCAGATCTTTTTTTTCAGAATTTTTTTGTTCGACATTTTTCAGATATTTTTTTCAGACTTTTTTTGTTCGACAATTTTGAGATCTTTTTTTTTAAACTTTTTTTGTCCTAAATTTTTCAGATATTTTTTTCAGATCTTTTTTTGTCCGACATTTTTCAGATCTTTTTTTTCAAACATTTTCAGATCTTTCTTTTCTGACAGTTTTTTCAGACTTTTTTTTGTCCGACATTTTTCAGATCTTTTATTCAGATCTTTTTTTTCAGACATTTTCAGATCTTTTTTTTCGGAAGGTTTTTTCAGACTTCTTTTGTTCGACATTTTTCAGATATTTTTTCCAGACTTTTTTTGTCCGACATTTTTCAGATATTCTTTCCAGACTTCTTTTGTCCGACATTTTTCAGATCTTTTATTCAGATCTTTTTTTTCAGACTTTTTTTATCCGACATTTTTCAGATATTTTTTTCAGACTTTTTATGTCCGACATTTTTCAGATCTTTTATTCAGATCTTTTTTTTCAGACTTTTTTTTCAGAATTTTTTTGTTCGACATTTTTCAGATATTTTTTTCAGACTTTTTTTGTTCGACATTTTTCAGATCTTTTTTTTCAAACATTTTCAGATCTTTCTTTTCGGACAGTTTTTTCAGACTTTTTTTGTCCGACATTTTTCAGATCTTTTATTCAGATCTTTTTTTTTCAGACATTTTCAGATCTTTTTTTTCGGACAGTTTTTTCAGACTTCTTTTGTCCGACATTTTTCAGATATTTTTTCCAGACTTTTTTTGTCCGACATTTTTCAGATATTCTTTCCAGACTTCTTTTGTCCGACATTTTTCAGATCTTTTATTCAGATCTTTTTTTTCAGACTTTTCTTATCCGACATTTTTCAGATATTTTTTTCAGACTTTTTATGTCCGACATTTTTCAGATCTTTTATTCAGATCTTTTTTTTCAGACATTTTTCAGATATTTTTTTCAGACTTTTTTTGTCCGACATTTTTCAGATCTTTTATTCAGATATTTTTTTCAGACTTTTTTTGTTCGACAATTTTGAGATCTTTTTTTTTAAACTTTTTTTGTCCTACATTTTTCAGATATTTTTTTCAGATCTTTTTTTGTCCGACAATTTTCAGATCTTTTTTTTCAGACTTCGTTTGTCCGACAATTGTCAGAATTTTTTTTCAGACTTTTTTTGTCCGACATTTTTCAGATCTTTTTTTTCAAACATTTTCAGATCTTTCTTTTTGGACAGTTTTTTCAGACTTCTTTTGTCCGACATTTTTCAGATCTTTTTTTTCAAACATTTTCAGATCTTTCTTTTCGGACAGTTTTTTCAGACTTTTTTTGTCCGACATTTTTCAGATCTTTTATTCAGATCTTTTTTTTCAGACATTTTCAGATCTTTTTTTTCGGACAGTTTTTTCAGACTTCTTTTGTCCGACATTTTTCAGATATTTTTTCCAGACTTTTTTTGTCCGACATTTTTCAGATATTCTTTCCAGACTTCTTTTGTCCGACATTTTTCAGATCTTTTATTCAGATCTTTTTTTTCAGACTTTTTTTATCCGACATTTTTCAGATATTTTTTTCAGACTTTTTATGTCCGACATTTTTCAGATCTTTTATTCAGATCTTTTTTTTCAGACTTTTTTTTCAGAATTTTTTTGTTCGACATTTTTCAGATATTTTTTTCAGACTTTTTTTGTTCGACAATTTTGAGATCTTTTTTTTAAACTTTTTTTGTCCTACATTTTTCAGATATTTTTTTCAGATCTTTTTTTGTCCGACAATTTTCAGATCTTTTTTTTCAAACATTTTCAGATCTTTCTTTTTGGACAGTTTTTTCAGACTTCTTTTGTCCGACATTTTTCAGATCTTTTTTTTCAAACATTTTCAGATCTTTCTTTTCGGACAGTTTTTTCAGACTTTTTTTGTCCGACATTTTTCAGATCTTTTATTCAGATTTTTTTTTCAGACATTTTCAGATCTTTTTTTTCGGACAGTTTTTTCAGACTTCTTTTGTCCGACATTTTTCAGATATTTTTTCCAGACTTTTTTTGTCCGACATTTTTCAGATATTCTTTCCAGACTTCTTTTGTCCGACATTTTTCAGATCTTTTATTCAGATCTTTTTTTTCAGACTTTTTTTATCCGACATTTTTCAGATATTTTTTTCAGACTTTTTATGTCCGACATTTTTCAGATCTTTTATTCAGATCTTTTTTTTCAGACTTTTTTCAGATATTTTTTTCAGACTTTTTTTGTCCGACATTTTTCAGATCTTTTATTCAGATCTTTTTTTTCAGAATTTTTTTGTTCGACATTTTTCAGATATTTTTTTCAGACTTTTTTTGTTCGACAATTTTGAGATCTTTTTTTTTAAACTTTTTTTGTCCTACATTTTTCAGATATTTTTTTCAGATCTTTTTTTGTCCGACAATTTTCAGATCTTTTTTTTCAGACTTCGTTTGTCCGACAATTGTCAGAATTTTTTTTCAGACTTTTTTTTTCCGACATTTTTCAGATCTTTTTTTTCAAACATTTTCAGATCTTTCTTTTTGGACAGTTTTTTCAGACTTCTTTTGTCCGACATTTTTCAGATCTTTTTTTTCAAACATTTTCAGATCTTTCTTTTCGGACAGTTTTTTCAGACTTTTTTTGTCCGACATTTTTCAGATCTTTTATTCAGATCTTTTTTTTTCAGACATTTTCAGATCTTTTTTTTCGGACAGTTTTTTCAGACTTCTTTTGTCCGACATTTTTCAGATATTTTTTCCAGACTTTTTTTGTCCGACATTTTTCAGATATTCTTTCCAGACTTCTTTTGTCCGACATTTTTCAGATCTTTTATTCAGATCTTTTTTTTCAGACTTTTCTTATCCGACATTTTTCAGATATTTTTTTCAGACTTTTTATGTCCGACATTTTTCAGATCTTTTATTCAGATCTTTTTTTTCAGACATTTTTTATCCGACATTTTTCAGATATTTTTTTCAGACTTTTTATGTCCGACATTTTTCAGATCTTTTTTTTCAGACATTTTCAGATCTTTTTTTTCGGACAGTTTTTTCAGACTTCTTTTGTCCGACATTTTTCAGATATTTTTTCCAGACTTTTTTTGTCCGACATTTTTCAGATATTCTTTCCAGACTTCTTTTGTCCGACATTTTTCAGATCTTTTATTCAGATCTTTTTTTTCAGACTTTTTTTATCCGACATTTTTCAGATATTTTTTTCAGACTTTTTATGTCCGACATTTTTCAGATCTTTTATTCAGATCTTTTTTTTCAGACTTTTCTTATCCGACAATTTTCAGATATTTTTTTTAAGACTTTTTATGTCCGACATTTTTCAGATATTTTATTCAGATCTTTTTTTTCAGACATTTTTTATCCGACATTTTTCAGATATTTTTTTCAGACTTTTTTTGTCCGACATTTTTCAGATATTTTTTTTCAGAAATTTTCAGATCTTTTTTTTCAGACAGTTTATTCAGACTTCTTTTGTCCGACATTTTTCAGATATTTTTTCCAGACTTTTTTTGTCCGAGAATTTTCAGATCTTTTATTCAGATCTTTTTTTTCGGACAGTTTATTCAGACTTCTTTTGTCCGACATTTTTCAGATATTTTTTCCAGACTTTTTTTGTCCGAGAATTTTCAGATCTTTTATTCAGATCTTTTTTTTCAGACTTTTTTTTCAGACTTTTTTTGTTCGACATTTTTCAGATATTTTTTTCAGACTTTTTTTGTTCGACAATTTTGAGATCTTTTTTTTTAAACTTTTTTTGTCCTACATTTTTCAGATATTTTTTTCAGATCTTTTTTTGTCCGACAATTTTCAGATCTTTTTTTTCAGACTTCGTTTGTCCGACAATTGTCAGAATTTTTTTTCAGACTTTTTTTGTCCGACATTTTTCAGATCTTTTTTTTCAAACATTTTCAGATCTTTCTTTTCGGACAGTTTTTTCAGACTTCTTTTGTCCGACATTTTTCAGATATTTTTTTCAGACTTTTGTTTCGGACATTTTTCAGATCTTTTTTTTCTGACTTTTTTTGTCCGACATTTTTCAGATATTTTTTCTCAGACTTTTTTTGTTCGACAATTTTGAGATCTTTTTTTTTAAACTTTTTTTGTCCTACATTTTTCAGATATTTTTTTCAGATCTTTTTTTTCAGACTTCTTTTGTCCGACAATTTTCAGAATTTTTTTTCAGACTTTTTTTGTCCGACATTTTTCAGATCTTTTTTTTCAAACATTTTCAGATCTTTCTTTTCGGACAGTTTTTTCAGACTTCTTTTGTCCGACATTTTTCAGATATTTTTTTCAGATCTTTTTTTTCGGACATTTTTTCAGACTTTTTTTGTCCGACATTTTTCAGATCTTTTATTCAGATCTTTTTTTTCAGACTTTTTTTGTTCGACATTTTTCAGATATTTTTTTCAGACTTTTTTTGTTCGACAATTTTGAGATCTTTTTTTTTAAACTTTTTTTGTCCTACATTTTTCAGATATTTTTTTCAGATCTTTTTTTGTCCGACAATTTTCAGATCTTTTTTTTCAGACTTCGATTGTCCGACAATTGTCAGAATTTTTTTTCAAACTTTTTTTGTCCGACATTTTTCAGATCTTTTTTTTCAAACATTTTCAGATCTTTCTTTTCGGACAGTTTTTTCAGACTTCTTTTGTCCGACATTTTTCAGATATTTTTTTCAGATCTTTTTTTTCGGACATTTTTTCAGACTTTTTTTGTCCGACATTTTTCAGATCTTTTATTCAGATCTTTTTTTTCAGACTTTTTTTTCGGGCATTTTTTAGGACATTTTTTCAGACTTTTTTTGTCCGACATTTTTCAAATATTCTTTCCAGACTTCTTTTGTCCGACATTTTTCAGATCTTTTATTCAGATCTTTTTTTTCAGACTTTTTTTTCGGGCATTTTTTAGGACATTTTTTCAGACTTTTTTTGTCCAACATTTTTCAGATATTTTTTCCAGACTTTTTTTGTCCGACAATTTTCAGATCTTTTTTTTCAATATAATTAAAGTTGTTACACAGTGTGGAAAAGTGTTCAATCATTTCTCTTTGTTGAGCGAAACGTGCCCGATGTGTTCCATGGAGGTGGCAGCAGAGCATAGTTGGGATTCTTCTGTTGTTGAGGGAAGATAAAAACTAAGGGACATTTGGAGTTTAGGGTAAAGAAACACACTAGCTACACTTGTAAACATTACATTTAATTAGTTTTGCATTACATTAGTTAGTTTAGCAAATTTAGCAAGTTAGTTTGTTTTTGTGTGAATTTATTATTATTATTCGTTGTCTGCCGAATAAGCGCAATTTGCCGTGAGCTGGAATGAGATGGAAACATGAAACTTGGCATAGGAACTGGAATGATGTGCAGCTGCTTCTCAAGAACTATGACCCCAATCGGCCACATGATGGCGCTGTAATTAACGCCCAAACACGCGATTTTGAAAAGGCCACGCCCCTCACACCGTAAGTCTGATTGACTTGAAACTCGACACACATGTCTAGCTCCGTGTGATCTACAAAAAAGCTGCTCAGACCACTAACGTCCGCCTAACTAGATTTTCCGCCATATTGGTTTTTTTTGAAAAACAGATTTTTGACATCTTCTCCTAAACCGTAGGTCCGATTGCTACCAAATTTTCTGTGGATCATTATTGGGCTAATGTCATCTAAAGTTTCATAAAGCGTGTTGATACCTCATTGCGTTATGAATCTGTTGACCAACAAACTTTTCAATTGGAGGGGCTTAGCAGGAAATTAGCCATAATTCATTGACCATTAGTCAAATCATCATAAATCTTGGTAGATATCTTCAGTACATGTTTGGGAAGAGGCAAGGTTTTCTGCTTGACACATAGGGGGCGCCACAAATATCAGAAACTTGTATCGCAAGATCCGGTGGACAGAATATTATCAAATTTGGTGCACATACGCTGGGGGCAGGTATTAACCAAGATCTATAGTGTCATATTGATCGGTGCATGTGGGCGTGGCCTATTTAGCATTTTATGCTAAATTATGCCTTTGCTCAATTTGCTGTGAGCTGGAACAAGCTAGAGACATGAGACTTGGTACCATAACTGTACATGATGTCATAATGCTTCACATAAAATATGAAAACAATTGGCCACATGGTGGCGCTATAAAATTTTTCAAGGCCAGCCCCCTCACACCATAAGTCCTATCAATTTGAAATTTGACAGACATGTGCTGCTGAATGTGATCTACAAAAAAGTCTCATGGACCACGAAAGTCCACCGACTAAATTTTCCGCCATGTTGAATTTTTTGAAAAACACATTCTCCTCCTAAACCGTAGGTCTGATTGCTGGCATATTTTCTGCGAATCATTATTGGACCAGGCTCATCAAAGGTTGCATAAAGCTTGTTGATATGTTATTGTGTTGTTAAGATATTGACCAATTCATTTTTAAGGGGCGGGCTCAGCACGTCAATAGACCTAACTTCACAAGCCTAGGGCCCATCATCTCCAAACTTGCAGCATATGTTCACAAGAGTAGCGGAAACATCTGCGGAAAGTTTCATTCAAATCGGCCACATGGTGGCGCTGTAATTAACGCCCAAACATGCGATTTTGGAAAGGCCACGCCCCTCAAACCGTAAGTCCGATTGACTTGAAATGTGACACATATGTGCAACTCCGTGTGATCTACAATAAAGCCTCTTGGACCTCCAAAGTGCACCTGGAAATATTTTCCGCCATATTGGATTTTTTGAAAAACACATTTTTGACATCTCCTCCTAAGCCGTTGCTGGAATATTTTCTGCGAATCATTATTGGACCAGGCTCATCAAAAGTTGCATTAAGCTTGTTGATATGTTATTGCGTTGTGAAGATATTGACCAATACATTTCTAAGAGGCGTGCCTCAGCACATCAATAGACCTAACTTCACAAGCCTTTGGCCCATCATCTCCAAACTTGCAGCATACAAGAGTAGTTGAAAAATCCGCTGAAAGTTTCATTCAAATCGACCACTAGGCGGGCGCTTTGAGCGATAAAGGCTATAACCCGCGAAATGCCGCTTGCGGCTTTAATTCATTTTAAATTGATATAACTATGTGGATGTGGAAATATGTTTTATATATTTCATGTTTATTCTTTTACAATGTAATTGTAACCTGTGTTGAAATGTACCACTATACGATCACAATGTACAACTCTAGTTTTCATCACTAAGCCAAAGAATGCATTTCTCCTCAAGAAACACTGAAAAGTGGATTCATATGAAAAATGTGAAATTTCTTCACAGAAAAACATTTCTTGCATTGGAAACACACAAAAAAGGATAAATATGAAAGGGAACACAGTTTTCCAAAATCTAATATGATAGTTTTGGACTCCAGGCATCAAACTGTCAGTCTGAGCTGAATTCCATGTAAAACGCTAGTTTTCATCACTAACTCGCTTAATATGTCTTTCTCACCCAAAACCACTCAGGAACGCATTTCTCCTCAAGAAACACTGAAATGTGCATTTATATGAAGAATATGTGATTTATTTACAGAAACACATCTGTTATACTGGAAACATACAAAAAAGAGACAGAATATGAAAAGAAACATTGTTTTCTCAAATCTGACATTAGAATTCACTTCCAAGTATCAAATCTTCATTCTGAGCTCAATTCTATGCGAAACTCTTGTTTTCATCACTAAACTCGCTTAATATGTCTTTCTCATCCAAAACCACTCAAGAAACACTGAAACGTGCATTTATATGAAGAATATGTGATTTATTTACAGAAACACATCTGTTATACTGGAAACATACAAAAAAGAGACAGAATATGAAAAGAAACATTGTTTTCTCAAATTTTACATTAGAATTCGCTTCCAAGTATCAAATCTTCATTCTGAGCTCAATTCTATGCAAAACTCTTGTTTTCATCACTAAAATCAGTTAATATCTCTTTCTCTCCAATAAACCACACAGAAAAGCATTTCTCCTCAAGAAACACTGAAACGTGCATTTATATGAAGAATATGTGATTTCTTCAGAAAAGAAATCTCTTTTATTATTTTTCAGACATTTTCAGATCTTTTTTTTCGGACAGTTATTTCAAACTTCTTTTGTCCGACATTTTTCAGATATTTTTTTCAGATATTTTTTTTCGGACAGTTTTTTCAGACTTCTTTTGTCCGACATTTTTCAGATATTTTTTTCAGATCTTTTTTTTCAGACATTTTTTTCAGACTTTTGTCCGACATTTTTCAGATCTTTTTTTTCAGACTTTTTTTGTCCAACATTTTTCAGATCTTTTTTTCAGATCTTTTTTTTCAGACTTTTTTTTCAGACATTTTCAGCTATTTTTTTTCAGACTTTTTTTGTCCGACATTTTTCAGACTTTTTATTCAGACTTTTTTTCGGGCTTTTTGTCCGACATTTTTCAGATATTTTTTACAGATATTTTTTTTCAGACTTTTTTTTCAGACATTTTCAGCTATTTTTTTTCGGACAGTTCTTTCAGACTTCTTTTGTCCGACATTTTTCAGACTTTTTTTTCAGACATTTTCAGATATTTTTTTTGGGAACGTTTTTTCAGACTTCTTTTGTCCGACATTTTTCAGATATTTTTTCCAGACTTTTTTTGTCCGATAATTTTCAGATCTTTTTTTCAGATCATTTTTTTCAGACTTCTTTTGTCCGACATTTTTCAGAATTTTTTTGTCCGACATTTTTCAGATCTTTTTTTCAGAACTTTTTTTTCAGACATTTTCAGATCTTTTTTTTCGGACAGTTTTTTCAGACTTTTTTTGTCCGACAATTTTCAGATCTTTTTTTTCAGACTTTTTTTTCAGACATTTTCAGATTTTTTTTTTACGGACAGTTTTTTCAGACTTCTTTTGGCCGACATTTTTCAGACTTTTTTTGTCTGACAATTTTCAGATCTGTTTTTTCAGACTTTTTTTGTCCAACATTTTTCAGATCTTTTTTTCAGATCTTTTTTTTCAGACTTTTTTTTCAGACATTTTCAGATCTTTTTTTTGGGAACGTTTTTTCAGACTTCTTTTGTCCGACATTTTTCAGATATTTTTTCCAGACTTTTTTTGTCCGATAATTTTCAGATCTTTTTTTCAGAACTTTTTTTTCAGACATTTTCAGATCTTTTTTTTCGGACAGTTTTTTCAGACTTTTTTTGTCCGACAATTTTCAGATCTTTTTTTTCAGACTTTTTTTTCAGACATTTTCAGATTTTTTTTTTACGGACAGTTTTTTCAGACTTCTTTTGGCCGACATTTTTCAGACTTTTTTTGTCTGACAATTTTCAGATCTGTTTTTTCAGACTTTTTTTGTCCAACATTTTTCAGATCTTTTTTTCAGATCTTTTTTTTCAGACTTTTTTTTCAGACATTTTCAGATCTTTTTTTTCGGACAGTTTGTTCAGACTTCTTTTGTCTGACAATTTTGTCCACAATCTTTTTTTTCAGACTTCTTTTGTCCGACATTTTTCAGACTTTTTTTTCAGACTTTTTTTCGGGCTTTTTGTCAGACATTTTTCAGATCTTTTATTTCAGACTTTTTTTTCGAAATTTTCAGATCTTTTTTTTCGGACAGTTTTTTCAAACTTCTTTTGTCCGACATTTTTCAGATCTTTTTTTCAGACTTTTTTTCAGACATTTTTCATTTTTTTTTTTTCAGACTTTTTTTCTGGCTTTTTGTCCAACATTTTTTAGACATTTTCAGATCTTTTTTTTCGGACAGTTTTTTCAGACTTCTTTTGTCCAACATTTTTCAGATCTTTTTTTCAGATCTTTTTTTTCAGACTTTTTTTCGGGCTTTTTGTCAGGCATTTTTCAGACTTTTTTCGGGCATTTTTTTCAGACATTTTTCAGATCTTTTTTCCAGACTTGTTTTGTCCGACAATTTTCAGATCTTTTTTTTAGATCTTTTTTTTCAGACATTTTCAGATCTTTTTTTTCGGACAGTTTTTTCAGACTTCTTTTGTCCAACATTTTTCAGATCTTTTTTTCAGATCTTTTTTTTCAGACTTTTTTTCGGGGTTTTTGTCAGGCATTTTTCAGACTTTTTTCGGGCATTTTTTTCAGACATTTTTCAGATCTTTTTTCCAGACTTGTTTTGTCCGACAATTTTCAGATCTTTTTTTTAGATCTTTTTTTTCAGACATTTTCAGATCTTTTTTTTCGGACAGTTTTTTCAGACTTCTTTTGTCCAACATTTTTCAAATCTTTTTTTCAGATCTTTTTTTTCAGACTTTTTTTCGGGCTTTTTGTCAGGCATTTTTCAGACTTTTTTCGGGCATTTTTTTCAGACATTTTTCAGATCTTTTTTCCAGACTTGTTTTGTCCGACAATTTTCAGATCTTTTTTTTAGATCTTTTTTTTCAGACATTTTCAGATCTTTTTTTTCGGACAGTTTGTTCAGACTTCTTTTGTCCGACAATTTTGTCCACAATCTTTTTTTTCAGACTTCTTTTGTCCGACATTTTTCAGACTTTTTTTTCAGACTTTTTTTCGGGCTTTTTGTCAGACATTTTTCAGATCTTTTATTTCAGACTTTTTTTTCGAAATTTTCAGATCTTTTTTTTCGGACAGTTTTTTCAAACTTCTTTTGTCCGACATTTTTCAGAATTTTTTTTCGGGCTTTTTTTCAGACATTTTTCATTTTTTTTTTTTCAGACTTTTTTTCTGGCTTTTTGTCCAACATTTTTTAGACATTTTCAGATCTTTTTTTTCGGACAGTTTTTTCAGACTTCTTTTGTCCAACATTTTTCAGATCTTTTTTTCAGATCTTTTTTTTCAGACTTTTTTTCGGGCTTTTTGTCAGGCATTTTTCAGACTTTTTTCGGGCATTTTTTTCAGACATTTTTCAGATCTTTTTTCCAGACTTGTTTTGTCCGACAATTTTCAGATCTTTTTTTTAGATCTTTTTTTTCAGACATTTTCAGATCTTTTTTTTCGGACAGTTTTTTCAGACTTCTTTTGTCCAACATTTTTCAGATCTTTTTTTCAGATCTTTTTTTTCAGACTTTTTTTCGGGCTTTTTGTCAGGCATTTTTCAGACTTTTTTCGGGCATTTTTTTCAGACATTTTTCAGATCTTTTTTCCAGACTTGTTTTGTCCGACAATTTTCAGATCTTTTTTTTAGATCTTTTTTTTCAGACATTTTCAGATCTTTTTTTTCGGACAGTTTGTTCAGACTTCTTTTGTCCGACAATTTTGTCCACAATCTTTTTTTTCAGACTTCTTTTGTCCGACATTTTTCAGACTTTTTTTTCAGACTTTTTTTCGGGCTTTTTGTCAGACATTTTTCAGATCTTTTATTTCAGACTTTTTTTTCGAAATTTTCAGATCTTTTTTTTCGGACAGTTTTTTCAAACTTCTTTTGTCCGACATTTTTCAGAATTTTTTTTCGGGCTTTTTTTCAGACATTTTTCATTTTTTTTTTTTCAGACTTTTTTTCTGGCTTTTTGTCCAACATTTTTTAGACATTTTCAGATCTTTTTTTTCGGACAGTTTTTTCAGACTTCTTTTGTCCAACATTTTTCAGATCTTTTTTTCAGATCTTTTTTTTCAGACTTTTTTTCGGGCTTTTTGTCAGGCATTTTTCAGACTTTTTTCGGGCATTTTTTTCAGACATTTTTCAGATCTTTTTTCCAGACTTGTTTTGTCCGACAATTTTCAGATCTTTTTTTTAGATCTTTTTTTTCAGACATTTTCAGATCTTTTTTTTCGGACAGTTTTTTCAGACTTCTTTTGTCCGACATTTTTCAGATCTTTTTTTCAGATCTTTTTTTTCAGACTTTTTTTCGGGCTTTTTGTCAGGCATTTTTCAGACTTTTTTCGGGCATTTTTTTCAGACATTTTTCAGATCTTTTTTCCAGACTTTTTTTGTCCGACAATTTTCAGATCTTTTTTTTAGTTCTTTTTTTTCAGACATTTTCAGATCTTTTTTTTCGGACAGTTTGTTCAGACTTCTTTTGTCCGACAATTTTGTCCACAATCTTTTTTTTCAGACTTCTTTTGTCCGACATTTTTCAGACTTTTTTTTCAGACTTTTTTTCGGGCTTTTTGTCAGACATTTTTCAGATCTTTTTTTCAGACTTTTTTTCCGAAATTTTCAGATCTTTTTTTTCGGACAGTTTTTTCAAACTTCTTTTGTCCGACATTTTTCAGAATTTTTTTTCGGGCTTTTTTTCAGACATTTTTCATTTTTTTTTTTTCAGACTTTTTTTCTGGCTTTTTGTCCAACATTTTTTAGACATTTTCAGATCTTTTTTTTCGGACAGTTTTTTCAGACTTCTTTTGTCCAACATTTTTCAGATCTTTTTTTCAGATCTTTTTTTTCAGACTTTTTTTCGGGCTTTTTGTCAGGCATTTTTCAGACTTTTTTCGGGCATTTTTTTCAGACATTTTTCAGATCTTTTTTCCAGACTTGTTTTGTCCGACAATTTTCAGATCTTTTTTTTAGATCTTTTTTTTCAGACATTTTCAGATCTTTTTTTTCGGACAGTTTTTTCAGACTTCTTTTGTCCGACATTTTTCAGACTTTTTTTTCAGACTTTTTTTCGGGCTTTTTGTCAGACATTTTTCAGATCTTTTATTTCAGACTTTTTTTTCGAAATTTTCAGATCTTTTTTTTCGGACAGTTTTTTCAAACTTCTTTTGTCCGACATTTTTCAGAATTTTTTTTCGGGCTTTTTTTCAGACATTTTTCAGTCTTTTTTTTCAGACTTTTTTTCTGGCTTTTTGTCCAACATTTTTCAGACATTTTCAGATCTTTTTTTTCGGACAGTTTTTTCAGACTTCTTTTGTCCGACATTTTTCAGATCTTTTTTTCAGATCTTTATTTTCAGACTTTTTTTCGGGCTTTTTGTCAGGCATTTTTCAGACTTTTTTCGGGCATTTTGTCCAACATTTTTTAGACATTTTCAGATCTTTTTTTTCGGACAGTTTTTTCAGACTTCTTTTGTCCAACATTTTTCAGATCTTTTTTTCAGATCTTTTTTTTCAGACTTTTTTTCGGGCTTTTTGTCAGGCATTTTTCAGACTTTTTTCGGGCATTTTTTTCAGACATTTTTCAGATCTTTTTTCCAGACTTGTTTTGTCCGACAATTTTCAGATCTTTTTTTTAGATCTTTTTTTTCAGACATTTTCAGATCTTTTTTTTCGGACAGTTTTTTCAGACTTCTTTTGTCCAACATTTTTCAGATCTTTTTTTCAGATCTTTTTTTTCAGACTTTTTTTCGGGCTTTTTGTCAGGCATTTTTCAGACTTTTTTCGGGCATTTTTTTCAGACATTTTTCAGATCTTTTTTCCAGACTTGTTTTGTCCGACAATTTTCAGATCTTTTTTTTAGATCTTTTTTTTCAGACATTTTCAGATCTTTTTTTTCGGACAGTTTGTTCAGACTTCTTTTGTCCGACAATTTTGTCCACAATCTTTTTTTTCAGACTTCTTTTGTCCGACATTTTTCAGACTTTTTTTTCAGACTTTTTTTCGGGCTTTTTGTCAGACATTTTTCAGATCTTTTATTTCAGACTTTTTTTTCGAAATTTTCAGATCTTTTTTTTCGGACAGTTTTTTCAAACTTCTTTTGTCCGACATTTTTCAGAATTTTTTTTCGGGCTTTTTTTCAGACATTTTTCATTTTTTTTTTTTCAGACTTTTTTTCTGGCTTTTTGTCCAACATTTTTTAGACATTTTCAGATCTTTTTTTTCGGACAGTTTTTTCAGACTTTTTTGTCCAACATTTTTCAGATCTTTTTTTCAGATCTTTTTTTTCAGACTTTTTTTCGGGCTTTTTGTCAGGCATTTTTCAGACTTTTTTCGGGCATTTTTTTCAGACATTTTTCAGATCTTTTTTCCAGACTTGTTTTGTCCGACAATTTTCAGATCTTTTTTTTAGATCTTTTTTTTCAGACATTTTCAGATCTTTTTTTTCGGACAGTTTTTTCAGACTTCTTTTGTCCGACATTTTTCAGACTTTTTTTTCAGACTTTTTTTCGGGCTTTTTGTCAGACATTTTTCAGATCTTTTATTTCAGACTTTTTTTTCGAAATTTTCAGATCTTTTTTTTCGGAAAGTTTTTTCAAACTTCTTTTGTCCGACATTTTTCAGAATTTTTTTTCGGGCTTTTTTTCAGACATTTTTCAGTCTTTTTTTTCAGACTTTTTTTCTGGCTTTTTGTCCAACATTTTTTAGACATTTTCAGATCTTTTTTTTCGGACAGTTTTTTCAGACTTCTTTTGTCCGACATTTTTCAGATCTTTTTTTCAGATCTTTATTTTCAGACTTTTTTTCGGGCTTTTTGTCAGGCATTTTTCAGACTTTTTTCGGGCATTTTTTTCAGACATTTTTCAGATCTTTTTTCCAGACTTGTTCTGTCCGACAATTTTCAGATCTTTTTTTTAGATCTTTTTTTTCAGACATTTTCAGATCTTTTTTTTCGGACAGTTTTTTCAGACTTCTTTTGTCCGACATTTTTCAGATCTTTTTTTCAGATCTTTTTTTTCAGACTTTTTTTTAAGACATTTTCAGATCTTTTTTTTCCAGACTTTTTTTTCAGACTTTTACAACCCGGAGTTGGTGTAGGGGTAAAGGGAGTAACATTGAGCCGATGTTATCAGTCAATCACATGTTTATTGATGGGTGATTGAAATTAAAGCAAAATAAAACATACAATGGTTTGAATTAATACTAAATGAAAACGAGGGTTTAGGGTGGCCGAAAAGGAGACAACAAAGGCTCACACCCTAGCCCTGAATAATCCTAACAATCAGACAAACTTACACAACTGTTCTAATCACAACGAAATATGAACACACACAAGTACCTCATACGAGTTAACATTAACAATCTAAAGTCCCCTGACTCCAGTAGGACCTATACACAATATGGTAACAATCTAAAGTCCCCTGACTCCAGTAGGACCTATACACAATATTGTGTTAACCACACACAATAATCGAGAGGCACGGGGAACAGATCAATTGAAATCACTGCCCGTCTTGGTCTAGTCACAGCTGGCCTTTAATTCTTTCCACGCGGCACAGCCGGCTGGTGATTGGCTAATCACATGTGACGTGTCAGAGGCAGGACCACAAACGGCGGGAAACGAAGGGCATCCACCTGAGGGCGTTCCGGAGGCGTGGCCTGGAAGGGAATCCCCTAGACATGACGTCGTCTTGGAGCAACAGGACAGCAGGGCGCACCAAAAGAAAAGAGCACAGGGAGAGCGCAGCACAGCAAAATACAACAATATAAACAATAACGAACAGTCACTTCTGAGACCGTAACAAGATATTTTCAGATCTTTTTTTTCAGACAATTTTTTCAGACTTCTTTTGTCCGACATTTTTCAGACTTTTTTTCGGGGGTTTTTTCAGACTTTTTTCGGATCTTTTTTTTCAGACTCTTTTTCGGGGGTTTTTTCGAGCATTTTTTCGGACATTTTTTCAAACTTTTTTTGTCCGACATTTTTCAGATATTTTTTTCAGATATTTTTTTTAAGAATTTTTTTTCAGACATTTTCAGATATTTTTTTTCAGACTTTTTTTGTCCGACATTTTTCAGATATTTTTTTCAGACTTTTTTTTTCAGACATTTTCAGATATTTTTTTTCAGACTTTTTTTGTCCGACATTTTTCAGATCTTTTTTTTTAAACTTTTTCAGATCTTTTTTTCAGATCTTTTTTTTCAGACAGTTTTTCCAGACTTCTTTTGTCCGACAAATTTCAGATCTTTTTTTTCAGACTTTTTTTGTCCGATAATTTTCAGATCTTTTTTTCAGATCATTTTTTTCAGAATTCTTTTGTCCGACATTTTTCAGAATTTTTTTGTCCGACATTTTTCAGATCTTTTTTTCAGAACTTTTTTTTCAGACATTTTCAGATCTTTTTTTTCGGACAGTTTTTTCAGACTTCTTTTGTCCGACATTTTTCAGAATTTTTTTGTCCGACATTTTTCAGATCTTTTTTTCAGAACTTTTTTTTCAGACATTTTCAGATCTTTTTTTTCGGACAGTTTTTTCAGACTTCTTTTGTCCGACATTTTTCAGATCTTTTTTTTTAAACTTTTTCAGATCTTTTTTTCAGATCTTTTTTTTCAGACAGTTTTTCCAGACTTCTTTTGTCCGACAAATTTCAGATCTTTTTTTTCAGACTTTTTTTGTCCGACATTTTTCAGATATTTTTTACAGATCTTTTTTATCGGACAGTTTTTTCAGACTTATTTTGTCCGACAAATTTCAGATATTTTTTTTCAGACTTTTTTTGTCCGACATTTTCAGATATTTTTTTCAGATCTTTTTTTTCGGACAGTTTTTCCAGACTTCTTTTGTCCAACAAATTTCAGATCTTTTTTTTCAGACTTTTTTTGTCCGACATTTTTCAGATCTTTTTTATCAGACAGTTTTTTCAGACTTATTTTGTCCGACAAATTTCAGATATTTTTTACAGATCTTTTTTATCGGACAGTTTTTTCAGACTTATTTTGTCCGACAAATTTCAGATATTTTTTTTCAGACTTTTTTTGTCCGACATTTTTCAGACTTTTTTTGTCCGACATTTTTCAGATCTTTTTTTTCAGACTTTTTTTTGGGGGTTTATTTGGGCATTTTTTTGGACATTTTTTCAGAATTTTTTTGTCTGACATTTTTCAGATATTCTTTCCAGACTTTTTTTGTCCGACAATTTTCAGATCTTTTTTTTCAGACTTTTTTTGTCCGACAATTGTCAAAAATTTTTTTCAGACTTTTTTTGTCCGAAATTTTTCAGATCTTTTTTTTCAAACATTTTCAGATCTTTCTTTTCGGACAGTTTTTTCAGACTTTTTTTTGTCCGACATTTTTCAGATCTTTTATTCAGATCTTTTTTTTCAGACATTTTCAGATCTTTTTTTTCGGACAGTTTTTTCAGACTTCTTTTGTCCGAAATTTTTCAGATATTTTTTCCAGACTTTTTTTGTCCGACATTTTTCAGATATTCTTTCCAGACTTCTTTTGTCCGACATTTTTCAGATCTTTTATTCAGATCTTTTTTTTCAGACTTTTTTTGTTCGACATTTTTCAGATATTTTTTTCAGACTTTTTTTGTTCGACAATTTTGAGATCTTTTTTTTTAAACTTTTTTTGTCCTACATTTTTCAGATATTTTTTTCAGATCTTTTTTGTCCGACAATTTTCAGATCTTTTTTTTCAGACTTCGTTTGTCCGACAATTGTCAGAATTTTTTTTCAGACTTTTTTTGTCCGACATTTTTCAGATCTTTTTTTTCAAACATTTTCAGATCTTTCTTTTTGGACAGTTTTTTCAGACTTCTTTTGTCCGACATTTTTCAGATCTTTTTTTTCAAACATTTTCAGATCTTTCTTTTCGGACAGTTTTTTCAGACTTTTTTTGTCCGACATTTTTCAGATCTTTTATTCAGATCTTTTTTTTTCAGACATTTTCAGATCTTTTTTTCGGACAGTTTTTTCAGACTTCTTTTGTCCGACATTTTTCAGATATTTTTTCCAGACTTTTTTTGTCCGACATTTCTCAGATATTCTTTCCAGACTTCTTTTGTCCGACATTTTTCAGATCTTTTATTCAGATCTTTTTTTTCAGACTTTTCTTATCCGACATTTTTCATATATTTTTTTCAGACTTTTTATGTCCGACATTTTTCAGATCTTTTATTCAGATCTTTTTTTTCAGACATTTTTCAGATATTTTTTTCAGACTTTTTATGTCCGACATTTTTCAGATCTTTTATTCAGATCTTTTTTTTCAGACATTTTTTATCCGACATTTTTCAGATATTTTTTTCAGACTTTTTTTGTCCGACATTTTTCAGATATTTTTTTTCAGAAATTTTCAGATCTTTTTTTTCGGACAGTTTATTCAGACTTTTTTTGTCCGACATTTTTCAGATCTTTTTTTTCAGAAATTTTCAGATCTTTTTTTTCAGACAGTTTATTCAGACTTCTTTTGTCCGACATTTTTCAGATATTTTTTCCAGACTTTTTTTGTCCGAGAATTTTCAGATATTTTATTCAGATCTTTTTTTTCGGACAGTTTATTCAGACTTTTTTTGTCCGACATTTTTCAGATCTTTTTTTTCAGAAATTTTCACATCTTTTTTTTCGGACAGTTTATTCAGACTTCTTTTTTCCGACATTTTTCAGATATTTTTTCCAGACTTTTTTTGTCCGAGAATTTTCAGATCTTTTATTCAGATCTTTTTTTTCAGACTTTTTTTTCAGACTTTTTTTGTTCGACATTTTTCAGATATTTTTTTCAGACTTTTTTTGTTCGACAATTTTGAGATCTTTTTTTTTAAACTTTTTTTGTCCAACATTTTTCAGATATTTTTTTCAGATCTTTTTTTCAGACTTTTTTTGTCCGACAATTTTCAGATCTTTTTTTTCAGACTTCGTTTGTCCGACAATTGTCAGAATTTTTTTTCAGACTTTTTTTGTCCGACATTTTTCAGATCTTTTTTTTCAAACATTTTCAGATCTTTCTTTTCGGACAGTTTTTTCAGACTTCTTTTGTCCGACATTTTTCAGATATTTTTTCCAGACTTTTTTTGTCCGAATTTTTCAGATATTCTTTCCAGACTTCTTTTGTCCGACATTTTTCAGATCTTTTATTCAGATCTTTTTTTTCAGACTTTTTTTATCCGACATTTTTCAGATATTTTTTTCAGACTTTTTATGTCCGACATTTTTCAGATCTTTTATTCAGATCTTTTTTTTCAGACTTTTCTTATCCGACATTTTTCAGATATTTTTTTCAGACTTTTTATGTCCGACATTTTTCAGATCTTTTATTCAGATCTTTTTTTTCAAACATTATTTGTCTGACATTTTTCAGACTTATTTTTCAGACTTTCTATTTCGGACATTTTTCAGATATTTTTTTTCTCGGAAATTTTCAGATATTTTTTTTCAGACAGTTTATTCAGACTTCTTTTGTCCGACATTTTTCAGATATTTTTTCCAGACTTTTTTTGTCCGACAATTTTCAGATCTTTTTTTTCAGACTTCGTTTGTCCGACAATTGTCAGAATTTTTTTTCAGACTTTTTTTGTCCGACATTTTTCAGATCTTTTTTTTCAGAAATTTTCAGATCTTTTTTTTTGGATAGTTTATTCAGACTTCTTTTGTCCGACATTTTTCAGATATTTTTTCCAGACTTTTTTTGTCCGAGAATTTTCAGATCTTTTTTTTCAGACTTTTTTTGTCCGACAATTGTCAAAATTTTTTTTTCAGACTTTTTTTGTCCGACATTTTTCAGATCTTTTTTTTCAAACATTTTCAGATCTTTCTTTTCGGACAGTTTTTTCAGACTTTTTTTTGTCCGACATTTTTCAGATCTTTTATTCAGATCTTTTTTTTCAGACATTTTCAGATCTTTTTTTTCGGACAGTTTTTTCAGACTTCTTTTGTTCGACATTTTTCAGATATTTTTTCCAGACTTTTTTGTCCGACATTTTTCAGATATTCTTTCCAGACTTCTTTTGTCCGACATTTTTCAGATCTTTTATTCAGATCTTTTTTTTCAGACTTTTTTTATCCGACATTTTTCAGATATTTTTTTCAGACTTTTTATGTCCGACATTTTTCAGATCTTTTATTCAGATCTTTTTTTTCAGACTTTTCTTATCCGACATTTTTCAGATATTTTTTTCAGACTTTTTATGTCCGACATTTTTCAGATCTTTTATTCAGATCTTTTTTTTCAGACATTTTTCAGATATTTTATTCAGATCTTTTTTTAAAGACATTTTTTATTCGACATTTTTCAGATATTTTTTTCAGACTTTTTTTGTCCGACATTTTTCAGATATTTTTTTTCAGAAATTTTCAGATCTTTTTTTTCGGACAGTTTATTCAGACTTTTTTTGTCCGACATTTTTCAGATCTTTTTTTTCAGAAATTTTCAGATCTTTTTTTTCAGACAGTTTATTCAGACTTCTTTTGTCCGACATTTTTCAGATATTTTTTCCAGACTTTTTTTGTCCGAGAATTTTCAGATCTTTTATTCAGATCTTTTTTTTCGGACAGTTTATTCAGACTTTTTTTGTCCGACATTTTTCAGATATTTTTTTCAGACTTTTTATGTCCGACATTTTTCAGATCTTTTATTCAGATCTTTTTTTTCAGACTTTTCTTATCCGACATTTTTCAGATATTTTTTTCAGACTTTTTATGTCCGACATTTTTCAGATCTTTTATTCAGATCTTTTTTTTCAGACATTTTTTATCCGACATTTTTCAGACAGTTTATTCAGACTTCTTTTTTCCGACATTTTTCAGATATTTTTTCCAGACTTTTTTTGTCCGACATTTTTCAGATATTCTTTCCAGACTTCTTTTGTCCGACATTTTTCAGATCTTTTATTCAGATCTTTTTTTTCAGACTTTTTTTATCCGACATTTTTCAGATCTTTTATTCAGATCTTTTTTTTCAGACATTTTTTATCCGACATTTTTCAGACTTTTTTTGTCCGACATTTTTCAGATATTTTTTTTCAGAAATTTTCAGATATTTTTTTTCGGACAGTTTATTCAGACTTCTTTTGTCCGACATTTTTCAGATATTTTTTCCAGACTTTTTTTGTCCGAGAATTTTCAGATCTTTTTTTTTCAGATTTTTTTTTCAGACTTCTTTTGTCCGACATTTTTCAGATATTTTATTCAGACTTTTTTAGTCCGACATTTTTCAGACTTTTTTTCAGACTTTTTTTCGGGCTTTCTTTCAGACATTTTTCAGATCTTTTTTTTCAGACTTTTTTTTCGGGCATTTTTTAGGACATTTTTTCAGACTTTTTTTGTCCGACATTTTTCAGCTATTTTTTCCAGACTTTTTTTGTCCGACAATTTTCAGATCTTTTTTTTCAATATAATTAAAGTTGTTACACAGTGTGGAAAAGTGTTCAATCATTTCTCTTTGTTGAGCGAAACGTGCCCGATGTGTTCCATGGAGGTGGCAGCAGAGCATAGTTGGGATTCTTCTGTTGTTGAGGGAAGATAAAAACTAAGGGACATTTGGAGTTTAGGGTAAAGAAACACACTAGCTACACTTGTAAACATTACATTTAATTAGTTTTGCATTACATTAGTTAGTTTAGCAAATTTAGCAAGTTAGTTTGTTTTTGTGTGAATTTATTATTATTATTCGTTGTCTGCCGAATAAGCGCAATTTGCCGTGAGCTGGAATGAGATGGAAACATGAAACTTGGCATAGGAACTGGAATGATGTGCAGCTGCTTCTCAAGAACTATGACCCCAATCGGCCACATGATGGCGCTGTAATTAACGCCCAAACACGCGATTTTGAAAAGGCCACGCCCCTCACACCGTAAGTCTGATTGACTTGAAACTCGACACACATGTCTAGCTCCGTGTGATCTACAAAAAAGCTGCTCAGACCACTAACGTCCGCCTAACTAGATTTTCCGCCATATTGGTTTTTTTTGAAAAACAGATTTTTGACATCTTCTCCTAAACCGTAGGTCCGATTGCTACCAAATTTTCTGTGGATCATTATTGGGCTAATGTCATCTAAAGTTTCATAAAGCGTGTTGATACCTCATTGCGTTATGAATCTGTTGACCAACAAACTTTTCAATTGGAGGGGCTTAGCAGGAAATTAGCCATAATTCATTGACCATTAGTCAAATCATCATAAATCTTGGTAGATATCTTCAGTACATGTTTGGGAAGAGGCAAGGTTTTCTGCTTGACACATAGGGGGCGCCACAAATATCAGAAACTTGTATCGCAAGATCCGGTGGACAGAATATTATCAAATTTGGTGCACATACGCTGGGGGCAGGTATTAACCAAGATCTATAGTGTCATATTGATCGGTGCATGTGGGCGTGGCCTATTTAGCATTTTATGCTAAATTATGCCTTTGCTCAATTTGCTGTGAGCTGGAACGAGCTAGAGACATGAGACTTGGTACCATAACTGTACATGATGTCATAATGCTTCACATAAAATATGAAAACAATTGGCCACATGGTGGCGCTATAAAATTTTTCAAGGCCAGCCCCCTCACACCATAAGTCCTATCAATTTGAAATTTGACAGACATGTGCTGCTGAATGTGATCTACAAAAAAGTCTCATGGACCACGAAAGTCCACCGACTAAATTTTCCGCCATGTTGAATTTTTTGAAAAACACATTCTCCTCCTAAACCGTAGGTCTGATTGCTGGCATATTTTCTGCGAATCATTATTGGACCAGGCTCATCAAAGGTTGCATAAAGCTTGTTGATATGTTATTGTGTTGTTAAGATATTGACCAATTCATTTTTAAGGGGCGGGCTCAGCACGTCAATAGACCTAACTTCACAAGCCTAGGGCCCATCATCTCCAAACTTGCAGCATATGTTCACAAGAGTAGCGGAAACATCTGCGGAAAGTTTCATTCAAATCGGCCACATGGTGGCGCTGTAATTAACGCCCAAACATGCGATTTTGGAAAGGCCACGCCCCTCAAACCGTAAGTCCGATTGACTTGAAATGTGACACATATGTGCAACTCCGTGTGATCTACAATAAAGCCTCTTGGACCTCCAAAGTGCACCTGGAAATATTTTCCGCCATATTGGATTTTTTGAAAAACACATTTTTGACATCTCCTCCTAAGCCGTTGCTGGAATATTTTCTGCGAATCATTATTGGACCAGGCTCATCAAAGGTTGCATACAACTTGTTGATATGTTATTGTGTTGTGAAGATATTGACCAATACATTTCTAAGAGGCGTGCCTCAGCACATCAGTAGACCTAACTTCACAAGCCTTTGGCCCATCATCTCCAAACTTGCAGCATACAAGAGTAGTTGAAACATCCGCTGAAAGTTTCATTCAAATCGACCACTAGGCGGGCGCTTTGAGTGATAAAGGCTATAACCCGCGAAATGCCGCTTGCGGCTTTAATTCATTTTAAATTGATATAACTATGTGGATGTGGAAATATGTTTTATATATTTCATGTTTATTCTTTTACAATGTAATTGTAACCTGTGTTGAAATGTACCACTATACGATCACAATGTACAACTCTAGTTTTCATCACTAAGCCAAAGAATGCATTTCTCCTCAAGAAACACTGAAAAGTGGATTCATATGAAAAATGTGAAATTTCTTCACAGAAAAACATTTCTTGCATTGGAAACACACAAAAAAGGATAAATATGAAAGGGAACACAGTTTTCCAAAATCTAATATGATAGTTTTGGACTCCAGGCATCAAACTGTCAGTCTGAGCTGAATTCCATGTAAAACGCTAGTTTTCATCACTAACTCGCTTAATATGTCTTTCTCACCCAAAACCACTCAGGAACGCATTTCTCCTCAAGAAACACTGAAATGTGCATTTATATGAAGAATATGTGATTTATTTACAGAAACACATCTGTTATACTGGAAACATACAAAAAAGAGACAGAATATGAAAAGAAACATTGTTTTCTCAAATCTGACATTAGAATTCACTTCCAAGTATCAAATCTTCATTCTGAGCTCAATTCTATGCGAAACTCTTGTTTTCATCACTAAACTCGCTTAATATGTCTTTCTCATCCAAAACCACTCAAGAAACACTGAAACGTGCATTTATATGAAGAATATGTGATTTATTTACAGAAACACATCTGTTATACTGGAAACATACAAAAAAGAGACAGAATATGAAAAGAAACATTGTTTTCTCAAATTTTACATTAGAATTCGCTTCCAAGTATCAAATCTTCATTCTGAGCTCAATTCTATGCAAAACTCTTGTTTTCATCACTAAACTCAGTTAATATCTCTTTCTCTCCAATAAACCACACAGAAAAGCATTTCTCCTCAAGAAACACTGAAACGTGCATTTATATGAAGAATATGTGATTTCTTCAGAAAAGAAATCTCTTTTATTATTTTTCAGACATTTTCAGATCTTTTTTTTCGGACAGTTTTTTCAGACTTCTTTTGTCCGACATTTTTCAGATATTTTTTTCAGATCTTTTTTTTCGGACATTTTTTTCAGACTTTTGTCCGACATTTTTCAGATCTTTTTTTTCAGACTTTTTTTGTCCGACATTTTTCAGATCTTTTTTTCAGATCTTTTTTTTTCAGACTTTTTTTTCAGACATTTTCAGATCTTTTTTTTCAGACTTTTTTTGTCCGACATTTTTCAGACTTTTTATTCAGACTTTTTTTCGGGCTTTTTGTCCGACATTTTTCAGATATTTTTTACAGATATTTTTTTTCAGACTTTTTTTTCAGACATTTTCAGATATTTTTTTTCGGACAGTTCTTTCAGACTTCTTTTGTCCGACATTTTTCAGACTTTTTTTTCAGACATTTTCAGATATTTTTTTTGGGAACGTTTTTTCAGACTTCTTTTGTCCGACATTTTTCAGATATTTTTTCCAGACTTTTTTTGTCCGATAATTTTCAGATCTTTTTTTCAGATCATTTTTTTCAGACTTCTTTTGTCCGACATTTTTCAGAATTTTTTTGTCCGACATTTTTCAGATCTTTTTTTCAGAACTTTTTTTTCAGACATTTTCAGATCTTTTTTTTCGGACAGTTTTTTCAGACTTTTTTTGTCCGACAATTTTCAGATCTTTTTTTTCAGACTTTTTTTTCAGACATTTTCAGATTTTTTTTTTACGGACAGTTTTTTCAGACTTCTTTTGGCCGACATTTTTCAGACTTTTTTTGTCTGACAATTTTCAGATCTGTTTTTTCAGACTTTTTTTGTCCAACATTTTTCAGATCTTTTTTTCAGATCTTTTTTTTCAGACTTTTTTTTCAGACATTTTCAGATCTTTTTTTTCGGACAGTTTTTTCAGACTTCTTTTGTCCGACAATTTTGTCCACAATCTTTTTTTTCAGACTTCTTTTTTACGACATTTTTCAGACTTTTTTTTTCAGACTTTTTTTCGGGCTTTTTGTCCGACATTTTTCAGATCTTTTTTTTCAGACTTTTTTTTCAGACATTTTCAGATCTTTTTTTTCGGACAGTTTTTTCAAACTTCTTTTGTCCGACATTTTTCAGAATTTTTTTTCGGGCTTTTTTTCAGACATTTTTCAGTCTTTTTTTTCGGGCTTTTTTTCAGACATTTTTCAGTCTTTTTTTTCAGACTTTTTTTCTGGCTTTTTGTCAGACATTTTTCAGATCTTTTATTTCAGACTTTTTTTTTCGAAATTTTCAGATCTTTTTTTTCGGACAGTTTTTTCAAACTTCTTTTTTCCGACATTTTTCAGAATTTTTTTTCGGGCTTTTTTTCAGACATTTTTCAGTCTTTTTTTTCAGACTTCTTTTGTCCGACATTTTTCAGACTTTTTTTTCAGACTTTTTTTCGGGCTTTTTGTCAGACATTTTTCAGATCTTTTATTTCAGACTTTTTTTTCGAAATTTTCAGATCTTTTTTTTCGGACAGTTTTTTCAAACTTCTTTTGTCCGACATTTTTCAGAATTTTTTTTCGGGCTTTTTTTCAGACATTTTTCAGTCTTTTTTTTCGGGCTTTTTTTCAGACATTTTTCAGTCTTTTTTTTCAGACTTTTTTTCGGGCTTTTTGTCAGACATTTTTCAGATCTTTTATTTCAGACTTTTTTTTCGAAATTTTCAGATCTTTTTTTTTCGGACAGTTTTTTCAAACTTCTTTTTTCCGACATTTTTCAGAATTTTTTTTCGGGCTTTTTTTCAGACATTTTTCAGTCTTTTTTTTCAGACTTTTTTTCTGGCTTTTTGTCCAACATTTTTTAGACATTTTCAGATCTTTTTTTTCGGACAGTTTTTTCAGACTTCTTTTGTCCAACATTTTTCAGATCTTTTTTTCAGATCTTTTTTTTCAGACTTTTTTTCGGGCTTTTTGTCAGGCATTTTTCAGACTTTTTTCGGGCATTTTTTTCAGACATTTTTCAATCTTTTTTCCAGACTTCTTTTGTCCGACATTTTTCAGATCTTTTTTTCAGACTTTTTTTTCAGACATTTTCAGATCTTTTTTTTCGGACAGTTTTTTCAGACTTCTTTTGTCCGACATTTTTCAGATCTTTTTTTCAGATCTTTTTTTTCAGACTTTTTTTCGGGCTTTTTGTCAGGCATTTTTCAGACTTTTTTCGGGCATTTTTTTCAGATATTTTTCAGATCTTTTTTCCAGACTTGTTTTGTCCGACAATTTTCAGATCTTTTTTTAGATCTTTTTTTTCAGACATTTTCAGATCTTTTTTTTCGGACAGTTTTTTCAGACTTCTTTTGTCCGACATTTTTCAGATATTTTTTTTCAGACTTTTTTTCAGGTTTTTTTTCGGGCATTTTTTCGGACATTTTTTCAGACTTTTTTTGTCCGACATTTTTCAGATCTTTTTTTCAGATCTTTTTTTTCAGACTTTTTTTTCAGACATTTTTCAGATCTTTTTTTTCAGACTTTTTTTTCAGACTTTTACAACCCGGAGTTGGTGTAGGGGTAAAGGGAGTAACATTGAGCCGATGTTATCAGTCAATCACATGTTTATTGATGGGTGATTGAAATTAAAGCAAAATAAAACATACAATGGTTTGAATTAATACTAAATGAAAACGAGGGTTTAGGGTGGCCGAAAAGGAGACAACAAAGGCTCACACCCTAGCCCTGAATAATCCTAACAATCAGACAAACTTACACAACTGTTCTAATCACAACGAAATATGAACACACACAAGTACCTCATACGAGTTAACATTAACAATCTAAAGTCCCCTGACTCCAGTAGGACCTATACACAATATGGTAACAATCTAAAGTCCCCTGACTCCAGTAGGACCTATACACAATATTGTGTTAACCACACACAATAATCGAGAGGCACGGGGAACAGATCAATTGAAATCACTGCCCGTCTTGGTCTAGTCACAGCTGGCCTTTAATTCTTTCCACGCGGCACAGCCGGCTGGTGATTGGCTAATCACATGTGACGTGTCAGAGGCAGGACCACAAACGGCGGGAAACGAAGGGCATCCACCTGAGGGCGTTCCGGAGGCGTGGCCTGGAAGGGAATCCCCTAGACATGACGTCGTCTTGGAGCAACAGGACAGCAGGGCGCACCAAAAGAAAAGAGCACAGGGAGAGCGCAGCACAGCAACATACAACAATATAAACAATAACGAACAGTCACTTCTGAGACCGTAACAAGATATTTTCAGATCTTTTTTTTCAGACAATTTTTTCAGACTTCTTTTGTCCGACATTTTTCAGACTTTTTTTCGGGGGTTTTTTCAGACTTTTTTCGGATCTTTTTTTTCAGACTCTTTTTCGGGGGTTTTTTCGAGCATTTTTTCGGACATTTTTTCAAACTTTTTTTGTCCGACATTTTTCAGATATTTTTTTCAGATATTTTTTTTAAGAATTTTATTTCAGACATTTTCAGATATTTTTTTTCAGACTTTTTTTGTCCGACATTTTTCAGATCTTTTTTTTTAAACTTTTTCAGATCTTTTTTTCAGATCTTTTTTTTCAGACAGTTTTTCCAGACTTCTTTTGTCCGACAAATTTCAGATCTTTTTTATCGGACATTTTTTTCAGACTTATTTTGTCCGACAAATTTCAGATATTTTTTTTCAGACTTTTTTTTTCAGACATTTTCAGATCTTTTTTTTTGGACAGTTTTTTCAGACTTCTTTTGTCCGACATTTTTCAGAAAATGTCGGACAAAAAAAGTCTGAAAAAAAAGATCTGAAAATGTCTGAAATAAAATGCTTAAAAAAAAGATCTGAAAAAAATATCTTTTTTTTCAGATAATTTTTTCAGACTTCTTTTGTCCGACATTTTTCAGACTTTTTTTCAGACTTTTTTTCGGGCTTTCTTTCAGACATTTTTCAGATCTTTTTTTTCAGACTTTTTTTTGGGCTTTTTGTCCGACATTTTTCAGATATTTTTTCCAGACTTTTTTTGTCCGACAATTTTCAGATCTTTTTTTTCAATATAATTAAAGTTGTTACACAGTGTGGAAAAGTGTTCAATCATTTCTCTTTGTTGAGCGGAACGTGCCCGATGTGTTCCATGGCATTCCTGGAGGTGGCAGCAGAGCATGTGGGATTCTTCTGTTGTTGCGGGAAGATAAAAACTAAGGGACATTTGGAGTTTAGGGTAAAGAAACACACTAGCTACACTTGTAAACATTACATTTAATTAGTTTTGCATTACATTACATTAAGTTAGATTGTTTTTGTGTGAATTTATTATTATTATTCGTTGTCTGCCAAATAAGCGCAATTTGCCGTGAGCTGGAATGAGATGGAAACATGAAACTTGGCATAGGAACTGGAATGATGTGCAGCTGCTTCTCAAGAACTATGACCCCAATCGGCCACATGATGGCGCTGTAATTAACGCCCAAACACGCGATTTTGAAAAGGCCACGCCCCTCACACCGTAAGTCTGATTGACTTGAAACTCGACACACATGTCTAGCTCCGTGTGATCTACAAAAAAGCTGCCCAGACCACTAACGTCCGCCTAACTAGATTTTCCGCCATATTGGATTTTTTGAAAAACACATTTTTGACATCTCCTCCTAAACCGTAGGTCCGATTGCTACTAAATTTTCTGTGGATCATTATTGGGCTAATGTCATCTAAAGTTTCATAAAGCGTGTTGATACCTCATTGCGTTATGAATCTGTTGACCAACAAACTTTTCAATTGGAGGGAATTAGCAGGAAATTAGCCATAATTCATTGACCATTAGTCAAATCATCATAAATCTTGGTAGATATCTTAAGCGTTTTCTGCTTGACACATAGGGGGGCGCCACAAATATCAGAATTATCCAAGATCTATAGTGTCATATTGATCGGTGCATGTGGGCGTGGCCTATTCAGCAAATTGAGCAAAGGCATAATTTATTATGCCTTTGCTCAATTTGCTGTGAGCTGGAATGAGCTAGAGACATGAGACTTGGTACCATAACTGTACATGATGTCATAATGCTTCACATAAAATATGAAAACAATTGGCCACATGGTGGCGCTTTAACAATTTTCAAGGCCAGCCCCCTCACACCATAAGTCCTATCAATTTGAAATTTGACAGACATGTGCTGCTGAATGTGATCTACAAAAAAGTCTCTTGGACCACGAAAGTCCACCAACTAAATTTTCCGCCATGTTGAATTTTTTGAAAAACACATTTTTGACATCTCCTCCTAAACCGTAGGTCTGATTGCTGGCATATTTTCTGCGAATCATTATTGGACCAGGCTCATCAAAGGTTGCATAAAACTTGTTGATATGTTATTGTGTTGTGAAGATATTGACCAATACATTTCTAAGAGGCGTGCCTCAGCACATCAGTAGACCTAACTTCACAAGCCTTTGGCCCATCATCTCCAAACTTGCAGCATACAAGAGTAGTTGAAACATCCGCTGAAAAGTTTCATTCAAATCGACCACTAGGCGGGCGCTTTGAGCGATAAAGGCTATAACCCGCGAAATGCCGCTTGCGGCTTTAATTCATTTTAAATTGATATAACTATGTGGATGTGGAAATATGTTTTATATATTTCATGTTTATTCTTTTACAATGTAATTGTAACCTGTGTTGAAATGTACCACTATACGATCACAATGTACAACTCTAGTTTTCATCACTAAGCCAAAGAATGCATTTCTCCTCAAGAAACACTGAAAAGTGGATTCATATGAAAAATGTGAAATTTCTTCACAGAAAAACATTTCTTGCATTGGAAACACACAAAAAAGGATAAATATGAAAGGGAACACAGTTTTCCAAAATCTAATATGATAGTTTTGGACTCCAGGCATCAAACTGTCAGTCTGAGCTGAATTCCATGTAAAACGCTAGTTTTCATCACTAACTCGCTTAATATGTCTTTCTCACCCAAAACCACTCAGGAACGCATTTCTCCTCAAGAAACACTGAAATGTGCATTTATATGAAGAATATGTGATTTATTTACAGAAACACATCTGTTATACTGGAAACATACAAAAAAGACGCAGAATATGAAAAGAAACATTGTTTTCTCAAATTTTACATTAGAATTCGCTTCCAAGTATCAAATCTTCTTTCTGAGCTCAATTCTATGCAAAACTCTTGTTTTCATCACTAAACTCGCTTAATATGTCTTTCTCATCCAAAACCACTCAGGAACGCATTTCTCCTCAAGAAACACTGAAACGTGCATTTATATGAAGAATATGTGATTTATTTACAGAAACACATCTGTTATACTGGAAACATACAAAAAAGAGACAGAATATGAAAAGAAACATTGTTTTCTCAAATTTTACATTAGAATTCGCTTCCAAGTATCAAATCTTCATTCTAAGCGCAAAACTCTTGTTTTCTTCACTAAACTCGCTTAATATGTCTTTCTCATCCAAAACCACTCAGGAACGCATTTCTCCTCAAGAAACACTGAAATGTGCATTTATATGAAGAATATGTGATTTATTTACAGAAACACATCTGTTATACTGGAAACATACAAAAAGAGACAGAATATGAAAAGAAACATTGTTTTCTCAAATTTTACATTAGAATTCGCTTCCAAGTATCAAATCTTCATTCTAAGCGCAAAACTCTTGTTTTCATCACTAAACTCGCTTAATATGTCTTTCTCATCCAAAACCACTCAGGAACGCATTTCTCCTCAAGAAACACTGAAACGTGCATTTATATGAAGAATATGTGATTTATTTACAGAAACACATCTGTTATACTGGAAACATACAAAAAAGAGACAGAATATGAAAAGAAACATTGTTTTCTCAAATTTTACATTAGAATTCGCTTCCAAGTATCAAATCTTCATTCTGAGTTCAATTCTATGCAAAACTCTTGTTTTCATCACTAAAATCAGTTAATATCTCTTTCTCTTCAATAAACCACACAGAAAAGCATTTCTCCTCAAGAAACACTGAAAAGTGCATTTATATGAAAATGATGTGATTTCTTCAGAAAAGAAATCTCTTTTATTGGAAACATAAAAAACAGGATGAAAATGAAAGGGAATATATTTTTACAATTTTTTTACATAATAGTTGGCCTTTCTGCATCAAACCTTCACACTGACCTCAATTCCATGTAAAACTTTAGTTTTCATCACTAAACTTGCTTAAGCTGTTTTAAAAAAAATCCATTGTATATGTCAAAAGATTTCATGAAAAAAAAGTCATAGGCATGTCGAAAAAAATCCATGAAATAAATTAAATTGTATAATATGTTGAAAAAAATAATTTAAAAAAATGTATCGTATATGTCGAAAAATTTCTTGGAAAAAAAGTCAAAGTATAGTTTTTCAAAAAATGTCATGAAAAAAAAGTTATAGTATAGCATTTTGAAATTTTTTGGAAAAAAATACAATATTGTATATGTCATATGTTGAAAAAATTAATGAAAAAAGTCTAATTCTAATTCAAAATTTCCAAATTCAGCTCGTGACGTTGTGGTCAGCTGCACTGTCCCCGATGAAAAAAGCATACACTTGTTGTGTGCCGCCACTTTTTTTGAGTTATCGGTATGAAGCATGCCCCTCGTTTCATTTTCTTCATCAACAGCGTGACAGAAGCCACAGCGCTGGCCGCCATCTCCCGGGCTGGCCCGAAGAGAGGGGACCTGTCCCGATGGGAGAAACTCTCCTCGTCTGCAGCCTGCGAGGAAGTGGAACAGGCGTCTTCCGATTTGCCACGAGATCCCGCCTTGGCCCTCCCCTTCTCAAACCTTCCACTGCCCCTACTTTGAGGAGGCAATGAGTCTGAATCATTGGCCAAAAAAAAAGTCAATAGAAGTTTTTTCAGACTTCTATTGTACGATCTTTTTCAGATCTTTTTTTCGGACAGTTTTTTCAGACTTCTTTTGTCCGAAATTATTCAGATATTTTTTCCAGACTTTTTTTGTTCGACAATTTTGAGATCTTTTTTTCCAGACTTTTTTTGTCTGACAATTTTCAGATCTTTTTTTTTAAACTTTTTTTGTCCAACATTTTTCAGATCTTTTTTTCAGATATTTTTTGTCCAACATTTTTCAGATCTTTTTTTCAGATATTTTTTTCAGATCTTTTTTTTCAGACTTTTTTTTCAGAAATTTTCAGATCTTTTTTTTCAAACAGTTTTTTCAGACTTCTTTTGTCCGATATTTTTCAGATATTTTTTTCAGATCTTTTTTTTCAGACTTTTTTTTCAGACATTTTCAGATCTTTTCTTTCGGACAGTTTTTTCAGACTCCTTTTGTCCGACATTTTTCAGATATTCTTTCCAGACTTTTTTTGTGCGACATTTTCAGATCTTTTTTTTCAGACTTTTTTTGTCCGACAATTGTCAAAATTTTTTTTCAGACTTTTTTTGTCCGACAATTGTCAAAATTTTTTTTCAGACTTTTTTTGTCCGACATTTTTCAGATCTTTTTTTTCAAACATTTTCAGATCTTTCTTTTCGGACAGTTTTTTTAGACTTTTTTTTGTCCGACATTTTTCAGATCTTTTATTCAGATCTTTTTTTTCAGACATTTTCAGATCTTTTTTTTCGGACAGTTTATTCAGACTTCTTTTGTCCGACATTTTTCAGATATTTTTTCCAGACTTTTTTTGTCCGACATTTTTCAGATATTCTTTCCAGACTTCTTCTGTCCGACATTTTTCAGATCTTTTATTCAGATCTTTTTTTTCAGACATTTTTTTCAGACTTTTTTTGTTCGACAATTTTGAGATCTTTTTTTTTAAACTTTTTTTGTCCTAAATTTTTCAGATATTTTTTTCAGATCTTTTTTTGTCCGACATTTTTCAGATCTTTTTTTTCAAACATTTTCAGATCTTTCTTTTCGGACAGTTTTTTCAGACTTTTTTTTGTCCGACATTTTTCAGATCTTTTATTCAGATCTTTTTTTTCAGACTTTTTTTATCCGACATTTTTCAGATATTTTTTTCAGACTTTTTATGTCCGACATTTTTCAGATCTTTTATTCAGATCTTTTTTTTCAGACATTTTTTTCAGACTTTTTTTGTTCGACAATTTTGAGATCTTTTTTTTTAAACTTTTTTTGTCCTACATTTTTCAGATATTTTTTGCAGATCTTTTTTTGTCCGACAATTTTCAGATCTTTTTTTTCAAACATTTTCAGATCTTTCTTTTTGGACAGTTTTTTCAGACTTCTTTTGTCCGACATTTTTCAGATCTTTTTTTTCAAACATTTTCAGATCTTTCTTTTCGGACAGTTTTTTCAGACTTTTTTTGTCCGACATTTTTCAGATCTTTTATTCAGATCTTTTTTTTTCAGACATTTTCAGATCTTTTTTTTCGGACAGTTTTTTCAGACTTCTTTTGTCCGACATTTTTCAGATATTTTTTCCAGACTTTTTTTGTCCGACATTTTTCAGATATTCTTTCCAGACTTCTTTTGTCCGACATTTTTCAGATCTTTTATTCAGATCTTTTTTTTCAGACTTTTCTTATCCGACATTTTTCAGATATTTTTTTCAGACTTTTTATGTCCGACATTTTTCAGATCTTTTATTCAGATCTTTTTTTTCAGACATTTTTCAGATATTTTTTTCAGACTTTTTTTGTCCGACATTTTTCAGATCTTTTTTTTCAGACATTTTCAGATCTTTCTTTTCGGACAGTTTTTTCAGACTTTTTTTTGTCCGACATTTTTCAGATCTTTTATTCAGATCTTTTTTTTCAGACATTTTCAGATCTTTTTTTTCGGACAGTTTTTTCAGACTTCTTTTGTTCGACATTTTTCAGATATTTTTTCCAGACTTTTTTTGTCCGACATTTTTCAGATATTCTTTCCAGACTTCTTTTGTCCGACATTTTTCAGATCTTTTATTCAGATCTTTTTTTTCAGACATTTTTTTCAGACTTTTTTTGTTCGACAATTTTGAGATCTTTTTTTTTAAACTTTTTTTGTCCTAAATTTTTCAGATATTTTTTTCAGATCTTTTTTTGTCCGACATTTTTCAGATCTTTTTTTTCAAACATTTTCAGATCTTTCTTTTCGGACAGTTTTTTCAGACTTTTTTTTGTCCGACATTTTTCAGATCTTTTATTCAGATCTTTTTTTT
This sequence comes from Sebastes miniatus, assembly GCA_916701275.1. Lineage (NCBI taxonomy): Eukaryota > Metazoa > Chordata > Actinopteri > Perciformes > Sebastidae > Sebastes > Sebastes miniatus. Next base: position 37,469 of record CAKALS010000462.1, read on the forward strand.
CAGACTTTTTTTATCCGACATTTTTCAGATATTTTTTTCAGACTTTTTATGTCCGACATTTTTCAGATCTTTTATTCAGATCTTTTTTTTCAGACATTTTTTTCAGACTTTTTTTGTTCGACAATTTTGAGATCTTTTTTTTTAAACTTTTTTTGTCCTACATTTTTCAGATATTTTTTGCAGATCTTTTTTTGTCCGACAATTTTCAGATCTTTTTTTTCAAACATTTTCAGATCTTTCTTTTTGGACAGTTTTTTCAGACTTCTTTTGTCCGACATTTTTCAGATCTTTTTTTTCAAACATTTTCAGATCTTTCTTTTCGGACAGTTTTTTCAGACTTTTTTTGTCCGACATTTTTCAGATCTTTTATTCAGATCTTTTTTTTTCAGACATTTTCAGATCTTTTTTTTCGGACAGTTTTTTCAGACTTCTTTTGTTCGACATTTTTCAGATATTTTTTCCAGACTTTTTTTGTCCGACATTTTTCAGATATTCTTTCCAGACTTCTTTTGTCCGACATTTTTCAGATCTTTTATTCAGATCTTTTTTTTCAGACTTTTCTTTTCCGACATTTTTCAGATATTTTTTTCAGACTTTTTATGTCCGACATTTTTCAGATCTTTTTTTCAGATCTTTTTTTTCAGACATTTTTCAGATATTTTTTTCAGACTTTTTTTGTCCGACATTTTTCAGATCTTTTTTTTCAGACATTTTCAGATCTTTTTTTTCGGACAGTTTTTTCAGACTTCTTTTGTCCGACATTTTTCAGATCTTTTATTCAGATCTTTTTTTTCAGACATTTTCAGATCTTTTTTTTCGGACAGTTTTTTCAGACTTCTTTTGTTCGACAATTTTGAGATCTTTTTTCCAGACTTCTTTTGTCCGACATTTTTTCAGATCTTTTATTCAGATCTTTTTTTTCAGACTTTTTTTATCCGACATTTTTCAGATATTTTTTTCAGACTTTTTTTGTCCGACATTTTTCAGATCTTTTATTCAGATCTTTTTTTTCAGACTTTTTTTTCAGAATTTTTTTGTACGACATTTTTCAGATATTTTTTTCAGACTTTTTTTGTTCGACAATTTTGAGATCTTTTTTTTTAAACTTTTTTTGTCCTACATTTTTCAGATATTTTTTTCAGATCTTTTTTTGTCCGACAATTTTCAGATCTTTTTTTTCAAACATTTTCAGATCTTTCTTTTTGGACAGTTTTTTCAGACTTCTTTTGTCCGACATTTTTCAGATCTTTTTTTCAAACATTTTCAGATCTTTCTTTTCGGACAGTTTTTTCAGACTTTTTTTGTCCGACATTTTTCAGATCTTTTATTCAGATCTTTTTTTTTCAGACATTTTCAGATCTTTTTTTTCGGACAGTTTTTTCAGACTTCTTTTGTCCGACATTTTTCAGATATTTTTTCCAGACTTTTTTTGTCCGACATTTTTCAGATATTCTTTCCAGACTTCTTTTGTCCGACATTTTTCAGATCTTTTATTCAGATCTTTTTTTTCAGACTTTTCTTATCCGACATTTTTCAGATATTTTTTTCAGACTTTTTATGTCCGACATTTTTCAGATCTTTTATTCAGATCTTTTTTTTCAGACATTTTTCAGATATTTTTTTCAGACTTTTTTTGTCCGACATTTTTCAGATCTTTTTTTTCAGACATTTTCAGATCTTTCTTTTCGGACAGTTTTTTCAGACTTTTTTTTGTCCGACATTTTTCAGATCTTTTATTCAGATCTTTTTTTTCAGACATTTTCAGATCTTTTTTTTCGGACAGTTTTTTCAGACTTCTTTTGTTCGACATTTTTCAGATATTTTTTCCAGACTTTTTTTGTCCAACATTTTTCAGATATTCTTTCCAGACTTCTTTTGTCCGACATTTTTCAGATCTTTTATTCAGATCTTTTTTTTCAGACTTTTTTTATCCGACATTTTTCAGATATTTTTTTCAGACTTTTTATGTCCGACATTTTTCAGATCTTTTATTCAGATCTTTTTTTTCAGACTTTTTTTTCAGAATTTTTTTGTTCGACATTTTTCAGATATTTTTTTCAGACTTTTTTTGTTCGACAATTTTGAGATCTTTTTTTTTAAACTTTTTTTGTCCTACATTTTTCAGATATTTTTTTCAGATCTTTTTTTGTCCGACAATTTTCAGATCTTTTTTTTCAAACATTTTCAGATCTTTCTTTTTGGACAGTTTTTTCAGACTTCTTTTGTCCGACATTTTTCAGATCTTTTTTTTCAAACATTTTCAGATCTTTCTTTTCGGACAGTTTTTTCAGACTTTTTTTGTCCGACATTTTTCAGATCTTTTATTCAGATCTTTTTTTTTCAGACATTTTCAGATCTTTTTTTTCGGACAGTTTTTTCAGACTTCTTTTGTCCGACATTTTTCAGATATTTTTTCCAGACTTTTTTTGTCCGACATTTTTCAGATATTCTTTCCAGACTTCTTTTGTCCGACATTTTTCAGATCTTTTATTCAGATCTTTTTTTTCAGACTTTTCTTATCCGACATTTTTCAGATATTTTTTTCAGACTTTTTATGTCCGACATTTTTCAGATCTTTTATTCAGATCTTTTTTTTCAGACATTTTTCAGATATTTTTTTCAGACTTTTTTTGTCCGACATTTTTCAGATCTTTTATTCAGATCTTTTTTTTCAGAATTTTTTTGTTCGACATTTTTCAGATATTTTTTTCAGACTTTTTTTGTTCGACAATTTTGAGATCTTTTTTTTTAAACTTTTTTTGTCCTACATTTTTCAGATATTTTTTTCAGATCTTTTTTTGTCCGACAATTTTCAGATCTTTTTTTTTCAGACTTCGTTTGTCCGACAATTGTCAGAATTTTTTTTCAGACTTTTTTTGTCCGACATTTTTCAGATCTTTTTTTTCAAACATTTTCAGATCTTTCTTTTTGGACAGTTTTTTCAGACTTCTTTTGTCCGACATTTTTCAGATCTTTTTTTTCAAACATTTTCAGATCTTTCTTTTCGGACAGTTTTTTCAGACTTTTTTTGTCCGACATTTTTCAGATCTTTTATTCAGACTTTTTATGTCCGACATTTTTCAGATCTTTTATTCAGATCTTTTTTTTCAGACATTTTTCAGATATTTTTTTCAGACTTTTTTTGTCCGACATTTTTCAGATCTTTTTTTTCAGACATTTTCAGATCTTTTTTTTCGGACAGTTTATTCAGACTTCTTTTGTCCGACATTTTTCAGATATTTTTTCCAGACTTTTTTTGTCCGACATTTTTCAGATATTCTTTCCAGACTTCTTCTGTCCGACATTTTTCAGATCTTTTATTCAGATCTTTTTTTTCAGACTTTTTTTATCCGACATTTTTCAGATATTTTTTTCAGACTTTTTATGTCCGACATTTTTCAGATCTTTTATTCAGATCTTTTTTTTCAGACATTTTTTTCAGATCTTTTTTTGTCCGACATTTTTCAGATCTTTTTTTTCAAACATTTTCAGATCTTTCTTTTCTGACAGTTTTTTCAGACTTTTTTTTGTCCGACATTTTTCAGATCTTTTATTCAGATCTTTTTTTTCAGACATTTTCAGATCTTTTTTTTCGGAAGGTTTTTTCAGACTTCTTTTGTTCGACATTTTTCAGATATTTTTTCCAGACTTTTTTTGTCCGACATTTTTCAGATATTCTTTCCAGACTTCTTTTGTCCGACATTTTTCAGATCTTTTATTCAGATCTTTTTTTTCAGACTTTTTTTATCCGACATTTTTCAGATATTTTTTTCAGACTTTTTATGTCCGACATTTTTCAGATCTTTTATTCAGATCTTTTTTTTCAGACTTTTTTTTCAGAATTTTTTTGTTCGACATTTTTCAGATATTTTTTTCAGACTTTTTTTGTCCGACATTTTTCAGATATTCTTTCCAGACTTCTTTTGTCCGACATTTTTCAGATCTTTTATTCAGATCTTTTTTTTCAGACTTTTTTTATCCGACATTTTTCAGATATTTTTTTCAGACTTTTTATGTCCGACATTTTTCAGATCTTTTATTCAGATCTTTTTTTTCAGACTTTTCTTATCCGACATTTTTCAGATATTTTTTTCAGACTTTTTATGTCCGACATTTTTCAGATATTTTATTCAGATCTTTTTTTGTCCGACATTTTTCAGATATTTTTTTTCAGAAATTTTCAGATCTTTTTTTTCAGACAGTTTATTCAGACTTCTTTTGTCCGACATTTTTCAGATATTTTTTCCAGACTTTTTTTGTCCGAGAATTTTCAGATCTTTTATTCAGATCTTTTTTTTCGGACAGTTTATTCAGACTTCTTTTGTCCGACATTTTTCAGATATTTTTTCCAGACTTTTTTTGTCCGAGAATTTTCAGATCTTTTATTCAGATCTTTTTTTTCAGACTTTTTTTCAGACTTTTTTTGTTCGACATTTTTCAGATATTTTTTTCAGACTTTTTTTGTTCGACAATTTTGAGATCTTTTTTTTTAAACTTTTTTTGTCCTACATTTTTCAGATATTTTTTTCAGATCTTTTTTTGTCCGACAATTTTCAGATCTTTTTTTTCAGACTTCGTTTGTCCGACAATTGTCAGAATTTTTTTTCAGACTTTTTTTGTCCGACATTTTTCAGATCTTTTTTTTCAAACATTTTCAGATCTTTCTTTTCGGACAGTTTTTTCAGACTTCTTTTGTCCGACATTTTTCAGATATTTTTTTCAGATCTTTTTTTTCGGACATTTTTTCAGACTTTTTTTGTCCGACATTTTTCAGATCTTTTATTCAGATCTTTTTTTTCAGACTTTTTTTGTTCGACATTTTTCAGATATTTTTTTCAGACTTTTTTTGTTCGACAATTTTGAGATCTTTTTTTTTAAACTTTTTTTGTCCTACATTTTTCAGATATTTTTTTCAGATCTTTTTTTGTCCGACAATTTTCAGATCTTTTTTTTCAGACTTCGATTGTCCGACAATTGTCAGAATTTTTTTTCAAACTTTTTTTGTCCGACATTTTTCAGATCTTTTTTTTCAAACATTTTCAGATCTTTCTTTTCGGACAGTTTTTTCAGACTTCTTTTGTCCGACATTTTTCAGATATTTTTTTCAGATCTTTTTTTTCGGACATTTTTTCAGACTTTTTTTGTCCGACATTTTTCAGATCTTTTATTCAGATCTTTTTTTTCAGACATTTTCAGATCTTTTTTTTCGGACAGTTTTTTCAGACTTCTTTTGTCCGACATTTTTCAGATATTTTTTCCAGACTTTTTTTGTCCGACATTTTTCAAATATTCTTTCCAGACTTCTTTTGTCCGACATTTTTCAGATCTTTTATTCAGATCTTTTTTTTCAGACTTTTTTTTCGGGCATTTTTTAGGACATTTTTTCAGACTTTTTTTGTCCGACATTTTTCAGATATTTTTTCCAGACTTTTTTTGTCCGACAATTTTCAGATCTTTTTTTTCAATATAATTAAAGTTGTTACACAGTGTGGAAAAGTGTTCAATCATTTCTCTTTGTTGAGCGAAACGTGCCCGATGTGTTCCATGGAGGTGGCAGCAGAGCATAGTTGGGATTCTTCTGTTGTTGAGGGAAGATAAAAACTAAGGGACATTTGGAGTTTAGGGTAAAGAAACACACTAGCTACACTTGTAAACATTACATTTAATTAGTTTTGCATTACATTAGTTAGTTTAGCAAATTTAGCAAGTTAGTTTGTTTTTGTGTGAATTTATTATTATTATTCGTTGTCTGCCGAATAAGCGCAATTTGCCGTGAGCTGGAATGAGATGGAAACATGAAACTTGGCATAGGAACTGGAATGATGTGCAGCTGCTTCTCAAGAACTATGACCCCAATCGGCCACATGATGGCGCTGTAATTAACGCCCAAACACGCGATTTTGAAAAGGCCACGCCCCTCACACCGTAAGTCTGATTGACTTGAAACTCGACACACATGTCTAGCTCCGTGTGATCTACAAAAAAGCTGCTCAGACCACTAACGTCCGCCTAACTAGATTTTCCGCCATATTGGTTTTTTTTGAAAAACAGATTTTTGACATCTTCTCCTAAACCGTAGGTCCGATTGCTACCAAATTTTCTGTGGATCATTATTGGGCTAATGTCATCTAAAGTTTCATAAAGCGTGTTGATACCTCATTGCGTTATGAATCTGTTGACCAACAAACTTTTCAATTGGAGGGGCTTAGCAGGAAATTAGCCATAATTCATTGACCATTAGTCAAATCATCATAAATCTTGGTAGATATCTTCAGTACATGTTTGGGAAGAGGCAAGGTTTTCTGCTTGACACATAGGGGGCGCCACAAATATCAGAAACTTGTATCGCAAGATCCGGTGGACAGAATTTTATCAAATTTGGTGCACATACTCTGGGGGCAGGTATTAACCAAGATCTATAGTGTCATATTGATCGGTGCATGTGGGCGTGGCCTATTTAGCATTATATGCTAAATTATGCCTTTGCTCAATTTGCTGTGAGCTGGAACAAGCTAGAGACATGAGACTTGGTACCATAACTGTACATGATGTCATAATGCTTCACATAAAATATGAAAACAATTGGCCACATGGTGGCGCTATAAAATTTTTCAAGGCCAGCCCCCTCACACCATAAGTCCTATCAATTTGAAATTTGACAGACATGTGCTGCTGAATGTGATCTACAAAAAAGTCTCATGGACCACGAAAGTCCACCGACTAAATTTTCCGCCATGTTGAATTTTTTGAAAAACACATTCTCCTCCTAAACCGTAGGTCTGATTGCTGGCATATTTTCTGCGAATCATTATTGGACCAGGCTCATCAAAGGTTGCATAAAGCTTGTTGATATGTTATTGTGTTGTTAAGATATTGACCAATTCATTTTTAAGGGGCGGGCTCAGCACGTCAATAGACCTAACTTCACAAGCCTAGGGCCCATCATCTCCAAACTTGCAGCATATGTTCACAAGAGTAGCGGAAACATCTGCGGAAAGTTTCATTCAAATCGGCCACATGGTGGCGCTGTAATTAACGCCCAAACATGCGATTTTGGAAAGGCCACGCCCCTCAAACCGTAAGTCCGATTGACTTGAAATGTGACACATATGTGCAACTCCGTGTGATCTACAATAAAGCCTCTTGGACCTCCAAAGTGCACCTGGAAATATTTTCCGCCATATTGGATTTTTTGAAAAACACATTTTTGACATCTCCTCCTAAGCCGTTGCTGGAATATTTTCTGCGAATCATTATTGGACCAGGCTCATCAAAAGTTGCATTAAGCTTGTTGATATGTTATTGCGTTGTGAAGATATTGACCAATACATTTCTAAGAGGCGTGCCTCAGCACATCAATAGACCTAACTTCACAAGCCTTTGGCCCATCATCTCCAAACTTGCAGCATACAAGAGTAGTTGAAAAATCCGCTGAAAGTTTCATTCAAATCGACCACTAGGCGGGCGCTTTGAGCGATAAAGGCTATAACCCGCGAAATGCCGCTTGCGGCTTTAATTCATTTTAAATTGATATAACTATGTGGATGTGGAAATATGTTTTATATATTTCATGTTTATTCTTTTACAATGTAATTGTAACCTGTGTTGAAATGTACCACTATACGATCACAATGTACAACTCTAGTTTTCATCACTAAGCCAAAGAATGCATTTCTCCTCAAGAAACACTGAAAAGTGGATTCATATGAAAAATGTGAAATTTCTTCACAGAAAAACATTTCTTGCATTGGAAACACACAAAAAAGGATAAATATGAAAGGGAACACAGTTTTCCAAAATCTAATATGATAGTTTTGGACTCCAGGCATCAAACTGTCAGTCTGAGCTGAATTCCATGTAAAACGCTAGTTTTCATCACTAACTCGCTTAATATGTCTTTCTCACCCAAAACCACTCAGGAACGCATTTCTCCTCAAGAAACACTGAAATGTGCATTTATATGAAGAATATGTGATTTATTTACAGAAACACATCTGTTATACTGGAAACATACAAAAAAGAGACAGAATATGAAAAGAAACATTGTTTTCTCAAATCTGACATTAGAATTCACTTCCAAGTATCAAATCTTCATTCTGAGCTCAATTCTATGCGAAACTCTTGTTTTCATCACTAAACTCGCTTAATATGTCTTTCTCATCCAAAACCACTCAAGAAACACTGAAACGTGCATTTATATGAAGAATATGTGATTTATTTACAGAAACACATCTGTTATAACTGGAAACATACAAAAAAGAGACAGAATATGAAAGAAACATTGTTTTCTGTATTTATTTAACACATCTGTTATACTGGAAACATACAAAAAGAGACAGAATATGAAAAGAAACATTGTTTTCTCAAATTTTACATTAGAATTCGCTTCCAAGTATCAAATCTTCATTCTGAGCTCAATTCTATGCAAAACTCTTGTTTTCATCACTAAAATCAGTTAATATCTCTTTCTCTCCAATAAACCACACAGAAAAGCATTTCTCCTCAAGAAACACTGAAACGTGCATTTATATGAAGAATATGTGATTTCTTCAGAAAAGAAATCTCTTTTATTATTTTTCAGACATTTTCAGATCTTTTTTTTCGGACAGTTATTTCAAACTTCTTTTGTCCGACATTTTTCAGATATTTTTTTCAGATATTTTTTTTCGGACAGTTTTTTCAGACTTCTTTTGTCCGACATTTTTCAGATATTTTTTTCAGATCTTTTTTTTTGGACATTTTTTTCAGACTTTTGTCCGACATTTTTCAGATCTTTTTTTTCAGACTTTTTTTATCCAACATTTTTCAGATCTTTTTTTCAGATCTTTTTTTTCAGACTTTTTTTTCAGACATTTTCAGCTATTTTTTTTCAGACTTTTTTTGTCCGACATTTTTCAGACTTTTTATTCAGACTTTTTTTCGGGCTTTTTGTCCGACATTTTTCAGATATTTTTTACAGATATTTTTTTTCAGACTTTTTTTTCAGACATTTTCAGCTATTTTTTTTCGGACAGTTCTTTCAGACTTCTTTTGTCCGACATTTTTCAGACTTTTTTTTCAGACATTTTCAGATATTTTTTTTGGGAACGTTTTTTCAGACTTCTTTTGTCCGACATTTTTCAGATATTTTTTCCAGACTTTTTTTGTCCGATAATTTTCAGATCTTTTTTTCAGATCATTTTTTTCAGACTTCTTTTGTCCGACATTTTTCAGAATTTTTTTGTCCGACATTTTTCAGATCTTTTTTTCAGAACTTTTTTTTCAGACATTTTCAGATCTTTTTTTTCGGACAGTTTTTTCAGACTTTTTTTGTCCGACAATTTTCAGATCTTTTTTTTCAGACTTTTTTTTCAGACATTTTCAGATTTTTTTTTTACGGACAGTTTTTTCAGACTTCTTTTGGCCGACATTTTTCAGACTTTTTTTGTCTGACAATTTTCAGATCTGTTTTTTCAGACTTTTTTTGTCCAACATTTTTCAGATCTTTTTTTCAGATCTTTTTTTTCAGACTTTTTTTTCAGACATTTTCAGATCTTTTTTTTCGGACAGTTTGTTCAGACTTCTTTTGTCCTACAATTTTGTCCACAATCTTTTTTTTCAGACTTCTTTTGTCCGACATTTTTCAGACTTTTTTTTCAGACTTTTTTTCGGGCTTTTTGTCAGACATTTTTCAGATCTTTTATTTCAGACTTTTTTTTCGAAATTTTCAGATCTTTTTTTTCGGACAGTTTTTTCAAACTTCTTTTGTCCGACATTTTTCAGAATTTTTTTTCGGGCTTTTTTTCAGACATTTTTCATTTTTTTTTTTTTCAGACTTTTTTTCTGGCTTTTTGTCCAACATTTTTTAGACATTTTCAGATCTTTTTTTTCGGACAGTTTTTTCAGACTTCTTTTGTCCAACATTTTTCAGATCTTTTTTTCAGATCTTTTTTTTCAGACTTTTTTTCGGGCTTTTTGTCAGGCATTTTTCAGACTTTTTTCGGGCATTTTTTTCAGACATTTTTCAGATCTTTTTTCCAGACTTGTTTTGTCCGACAATTTTCAGATCTTTTTTTAGATCTTTTTTTTCAGACATTTTCAGATCTTTTTTTTCGGACAGTTTTTTCAGACTTCTTTTGTCCAACATTTTTCAGATCTTTTTTTCAGATCTTTTTTTTCAGACTTTTTTTCGGGCTTTTTGTCAGGCATTTTTCAGACTTTTTTCGGGCATTTTTTTCAGACATTTTTCAGATCTTTTTTCCAGACTTGTTTTGTCCGACAATTTTCAGATCTTTTTTTTAGATCTTTTTTTTCAGACATTTTCAGATCTTTTTTTTCGGACAGTTTTTTCAGACTTCTTTTGTCCAACATTTTTCAAATCTTTTTTTCAGATCTTTTTTTTCAGACTTTTTTTCGGGCTTTTTGTCAGGCATTTTTCAGACTTTTTTCGGGCATTTTTTTCAGACATTTTTCAGATCTTTTTTCCAGACTTGTTTTGTCCGACAATTTTCAGATCTTTTTTTTAGATCTTTTTTTTCAGACATTTTCAGATCTTTTTTTTCGGACAGTTTGTTCAGACTTCTTTTGTCCGACAATTTTGTCCACAATCTTTTTTTTCAGACTTCTTTTGTCCGACATTTTTCAGACTTTTTTTTCAGACTTTTTTTCGGGCTTTTTGTCAGACATTTTTCAGATCTTTTATTTCAGACTTTTTTTTCGAAATTTTCAGATCTTTTTTTTCGGACAGTTTTTTCAAACTTCTTTTGTCCGACATTTTTCAGAATTTTTTTTCGGGCTTTTTTTCAGACATTTTTCAGATCTTTTTTCCAGACTTGTTTTGTCCGACAATTTTCAGATCTTTTTTTTAGATCTTTTTTTTCAGACATTTTCAGATCTTTTTTTTCGGACAGTTTTTTCAGACTTCTTTTGTCCGACATTTTTCAGACTTTTTTTTCAGACTTTTTTTCGGGCTTTTTGTCAGACATTTTTCAGATCTTTTATTTCAGACTTTTTTTTCGAAATTTTCAGATCTTTTTTTTCGGACAGTTTTTTCAAACTTCTTTTGTCCGACATTTTTCAGAATTTTTTTTCGGGCTTTTTTTCAGACATTTTTCAGTCTTTTTTTTCAGACTTTTTTTCTGGCTTTTTGTCCAACATTTTTTAGACATTTTCAGATCTTTTTTTTCGGACAGTTTTTTCAGACTTCTTTTGTCCGACATTTTTCAGATCTTTTTTTCAGATCTTTATTTTCAGACTTTTTTTCGGGCTTTTTGTCAGGCATTTTTCAGACTTTTTTCGGGCATTTTGTCCAACATTTTTTAGACATTTTCAGATCTTTTTTTTCGGACAGTTTTTTCAGACTTCTTTTGTCCAACATTTTTCAGATCTTTTTTTCAGATCTTTTTTTTCAGACTTTTTTTCGGGCTTTTTGTCAGGCATTTTTCAGACTTTTTTCGGGCATTTTTTTCAGACATTTTTCAGATCTTTTTTCCAGACTTGTTTTGTCCGACAATTTTCAGATCTTTTTTTTAGATCTTTTTTTTCAGACATTTTCAGATCTTTTTTTTCGGACAGTTTTTTCAGACTTCTTTTGTCCAACATTTTTCAGATCTTTTTTTCAGATCTTTTTTTTCAGACTTTTTTTCGGGCTTTTTGTCAGGCATTTTTCAGACTTTTTTCGGGCATTTTTTTCAGACATTTTTCAGATCTTTTTTCCAGACTTGTTTTGTCCGACAATTTTCAGATCTTTTTTTTAGATCTTTTTTTTCAGACATTTTCAGATCTTTTTTTTCGGACAGTTTGTTCAGACTTCTTTTGTCCGACAATTTTGTCCACAATCTTTTTTTTCAGACTTCTTTTGTCCGACATTTTTCAGACTTTTTTTTCAGACTTTTTTTCGGGCTTTTTGTCAGACATTTTTCAGATCTTTTATTTCAGACTTTTTTTTCGAAATTTTCAGATCTTTTTTTTCGGACAGTTTTTTCAAACTTCTTTTGTCCGACATTTTTCAGAATTTTTTTTCGGGCTTTTTTTCAGACATTTTTCATTTTTTTTTTTTCAGACTTTTTTTCTGGCTTTTTGTCCAACATTTTTTAGACATTTTCAGATCTTTTTTTTCGGACAGTTTTTTCAGACTTCTTTTGTCCGACATTTTTCAGATCTTTTTTTCAGATCTTTTTTTTCAGACTTTTTTTCGGGCTTTTTGTCAGGCATTTTTCAGACTTTTTTCGGGCATTTTTTTCAGACATTTTTCAGATCTTTTTTCCAGACTTGTTTTGTCCGACAATTTTCAGATCTTTTTTTTAGATCTTTTTTTTCAGACATTTTCAGATCTTTTTTTTCGGACAGTTTTTTCAGACTTCTTTTGTCCGACATTTTTCAGACTTTTTTTTCAGACTTTTTTTCGGGCTTTTTGTCAGACATTTTTCAGATCTTTTATTTCAGACTTTTTTTTCGAAATTTTCAGATCTTTTTTTTCGGACAGTTTTTTCAAACTTCTTTTGTCCGACATTTTTCAGAATTTTTTTTCGGGCTTTTTTTCAGACATTTTTCAGTCTTTTTTTTCAGACTTTTTTTCTGGCTTTTTGTCCAACATTTTTTAGACATTTTCAGATCTTTTTTTTCGGACAGTTTTTTCAGACTTCTTTTGTCCGACATTTTTCAGATCTTTTTTTCAGATCTTTATTTTCAGACTTTTTTTCGGGCTTTTTGTCAGGCATTTTTCAGACTTTTTTCGGGCATTTTTTTCAGACATTTTTCAGATCTTTTTTCCAGACTTGTTCTGTCCGACAATTTTCAGATCTTTTTTTTAGATCTTTTTTTTCAGACATTTTCAGATCTTTTTTTTCGGACAGTTTTTTCAGACTTCTTTTGTCCGACATTTTTCAGATCTTTTTTTCAGATCTTTTTTTTCAGACTTTTTTTTCAGACATTTTCAGATCTTTTTTTTCCAGACTTTTTTTTCAGACTTTTACAACCCGGAGTTGGTGTAGGGGTAAAGGGAGTAACATTGAGCCGATGTTATCAGTCAATCACATGTTTATTGATGGGTGATTGAAATTAAAGCAAAATAAAACATACAATGGTTTGAATTAATACTAAATGAAAACGAGGGTTTAGGGTGGCCGAAAAGGAGACAACAAAGGCTCACACCCTAGCCCTGAATAATCCTAACAATCAGACAAACTTACACAACTGTTCTAATCACAACGAAATATGAACACACACAAGTACCTCATACGAGTTAACATTAACAATCTAAAGTCCCCTGACTCCAGTAGGACCTATACACAATATGGTAACAATCTAAAGTCCCCTGACTCCAGTAGGACCTATACACAATATTGTGTTAACCACACACAATAATCGAGAGGCACGGGGAACAGATCAATTGAAATCACTGCCCGTCTTGGTCTAGTCACAGCTGGCCTTTAATTCTTTCCACGCGGCACAGCCGGCTGGTGATTGGCTAATCACATGTGACGTGTCAGAGGCAGGACCACAAACGGCGGGAAACGAAGGGCATCCACCTGAGGGCGTTCCGGAGGCGTGGCCTGGAAGGGAATCCCCTAGACATGACGTCGTCTTGGAGCAACAGGACAGCAGGGCGCACCAAAAGAAAAGAGCACAGGGAGAGCGCAGCACAGCAAAATACAACAATATAAACAATAACGAACAGTCACTTCTGAGACCGTAACAAGATATTTTCAGATCTTTTTTTTCAGACAATTTTTTCAGACTTCTTTTGTCCGACATTTTTCAGACTTTTTTTCGGGGGTTTTTTCAGACTTTTTTCGGATCTTTTTTTTCAGACTCTTTTTCGGGGGTTTTTTCGAGCATTTTTTCGGACATTTTTTCAAACTTTTTTTGTCCGACATTTTTCAGATATTTTTTTCAGATATTTTTTTTAAGAATTTTATTTCAGACATTTTCAGATATTTTTTTTCAGACTTTTTTTGTCCGACATTTTTCAGATATTTTTTTAAGACTTTTTTTTTCAGACATTTTCAGATATTTTTTTTCAGACTTTTTTTGTCCGACATTTTTCAGATCTTTTTTTTTAAACTTTTTCAGATCTTTTTTTCAGATCTTTTTTTTCAGACAGTTTTTCCAGACTTCTTTTGTCCGACAAATTTCAGATCTTTTTTTTCAGACTTTTTTTGTCCGATAATTTTCAGATCTTTTTTTCAGATCATTTTTTTCAGACTTCTTTTGTCCGACATTTTTCAGAATTTTTTTGTCCGACATTTTTCAGATCTTTTTTTCAGAACTTTTTTTTCAGACATTTTCAGATCTTTTTTTTCGGACAGTTTTTTCAGACTTTTTTTGTCCGACATTTTTCAGAATTTTTTTGTCCGACATTTTTCAGATCTTTTTTTCAGAACTTTTTTTTCAGACATTTTCAGATCTTTTTTTTCGGACAGTTTTTTCAGACTTCTTTTGTCCGACATTTTTCAGATCTTTTTTTTTAAACTTTTTCAGATCTTTTTTTCAGATCTTTTTTTTCAGACAGTTTTTCCAGACTTCTTTTGTCCGACAAATTTCAGATCTTTTTTTTCAGACTTTTTTTGTCCGACATTTTTCAGATATTTTTTACAGATCTTTTTTATCGGACAGTTTTTTCAGACTTATTTTGTCCGACAAATTTCAGATATTTTTTTTCAGACTTTTTTTGTCCGACATTTTCAGATATTTTTTTCAGATCTTTTTTTTCGGACAGTTTTTCCAGACTTCTTTTGTCCAACAAATTTCAGATCTTTTTTTTCAGACTTTTTTTGTCCGACATTTTTCAGATCTTTTTTATCAGACAGTTTTTTCAGACTTATTTTGTCCGACAAATTTCAGATATTTTTTTTCAGACTTTTTTTGTCCGACATTTTTCAGATCTTTTTTTTTAAACTTTTTCAGATCTTTTTTTCTCGGACAGTTTTTCCAGACTTCTTTTGTCCGACAAATTTCAGATCTTTTTTTTCAGACTTTTTTTGTCCGACATTTTTCAGATATTTTTTACAGATCTTTTTTATCGGACAGTTTTTTCAGACTTATTTTGTCCGACAAATTTCAGATATTTTTTTTCAGACTTTTTTTGTCCGACATTTTTCAGACTTTTTTTGTCCGACATTTTTCAGATCTTTTTTTTCAGACTTTTTTTTGGGGGTTTATTTGGGCATTTTTTTGGACATTTTTTCAGAATTTTTTTGTCTGACATTTTTCAGATATTCTTTCCAGACTTTTTTTGTCCGACAATTTTCAGATATTTTTTTTCAGACTTTTTTTGTCCGACAATTTTGAGATCTTTTTTTTCAGACTTTTTTTTCAGACATTTTCAGATATTTTTTTTTGGACAGTTTTTTCAGACTTCTTTTGTACGACATTTTTCAGATATTTTTTTCAGATATTTTTTTTAAGAATTTTTTTTCAGACATTTTCAGATATTTTTTTTCAGACTTTTTTTGTCCGACATTTTTCACATATTTTTTAAAGACTTTTTTTGTCCGACATTTTTCAGATCTTTTTTATCGGACATTTTTTTCAGACTTATTTTGTCCGACAAATTTCAGATATTTTTTTTCAGACTTTTTTTGTCCGACATTTTTCAGATCTTTTTTTTTAAACTTTTTCAGATCTTTTTTTCAGATCTTTTTTTTCGGACAGTTTTTCCAGACTTCTTTTGTCCGACAAATTTCAGATCTTTTTTTTCAGACTTTTGTTGTCCGACAATTTTCAGATATTTTTTTTCAGACTTTTTTTGTCCGACATTCTTCAGATCTTTTTTTCAGATCTTTTTTTTCATACTTTTTTTTTCAGACATTTTCAGATCTTTTTTTTCAGACAGGTTTTTCAGACTTCTTTTGTCCGACATTTTTCAGACTTTTTTTGTCCGACAATTTTGAGATCTTTTTTTTCAGACTTTTTTTTCAGACATTTTCAGATCTTTTTTTGGACAGTTTTTTCAGACTTCTTTTGTACGACATTTTTCAGATATTTTTTTCAGATATTTTTTTTCAGATCTTTTTTTTCGGACAGTTTTTTCAGACTTCTTTTGTCCGACATTTTTCAGACTTTTTTTCATACTTTTTTTCGGGCTTTCTTTCAGACATTTTTCAGATCTTTTTTTTCAGACTTTTTTTTGGGGGTTTTTTCGGGCATTTTTTAGGACATTTTTTCAGACTTTTTTTGTCCGACATTTTTCAGATATTTTTTCCAGACTTTTTTTGTCCGACAATTTTCAGATCTTTTTTTTCAATATAATTAAAGTTGTTACACAGTGTGGAAAAGTGTTCAATCATTTCTCTTTGTTGAGCGGAACGTGCCCGATGTGTTCCATGGCATTCCTGGAGGTGGCAGCAGAGCATGTGGGATTCTTCTGTTGTTGCGGGAAGATAAAAACTAAGGGACATTTGGAGTTTAGGGTAAAGAAACACACTAGCTACACTTGTAAACATTACATTTAATTAGTTTTGCATTACATTACATTAAGTTAGTTTGTTTTTGTGTGAATTTATTATTATTATTCGTTGTCTGCCAAATAAGCGCAATTTGCCGTGAGCTGGAATGAGATGGAAACATGAAACTTGGCATAGGAACTGGAATGATGTGCAGCTGCTTCTCAAGAACTATGACCCCAATCGGCCACATGATGGCGCTGTAATTAACGCCCAAACACGCGATTTTGAAAAGGCCACGCCCCTCACACCGTAAGTCTGATTGACTTGAAACTCGACACACATGTCTAGCTCCGTGTGATCTACAAAAAAGCTGCCCAGACCACTAACGTCCGCCTAACTAGATTTTCCGCCATATTGGATTTTTTGAAAAACACATTTTTGACATCTCCTCCTAAACCGTAGGTCTGATTGCTACTAAATTTTCTGTGGATCATTATTGGGCTAATGTCATCTAAAGTTTCATAAAGCGTGTTGATACCTCATTGCGTTATGAATCTGTTGACCAACAAACTTTTCAATTGGAGGGACTTAGCAGGAAATTAGCCATAATTCATTGATAGTCAAATCATCATAAATCTTGGTAGATATCTTAAGCGTTTTCTGCTTGACACATAGGGGGCGCCACAAATATCAGAATTATCCAAGATCTATAGTGTCATATTGATCGGTGCATGTGGGCGTGGCCTATTCAGCAAATTGAGCAAAGGCATAATTTATTATGCCTTTGCTCAATTTGCTGTGAGCTGGAATGAGCTAGAGACATGAGACTTGGTACCATAACTGTACATGATGTCATAATGCTTCACATAAAATATGAAAACAATTGGCCACATGGTGGCGCTTTAACAATTTTCAAGGCCAGCCCCCTCACACCATAAGTCCTATCAATTTGAAATTTGACAGACATGTGCTGCTGAATGTGATCTACAAAAAAGTCTCTTGGACCACGAAAGTCCACCAACTAAATTTTCTGCCATGTTGAATTTTTTGAAAAACACATTTTTGACATCTCCTCATAAACCGTAGGTCTGATTGCTGGCATATTTTCTGCGAATCATTATTGGACCAGGCTCATCAAAGGTTGCATAAAGCTTGTTGATATGTTATTGCGTTGTGAAGATATTGACCAATACATTTCTAAGAGGCGTGCCTCAGCACATCAATAGACCTAACTTCACAAGCCTTTGGCCCATCATCTCCAAACTTGCAGCATACAAGAGTAGTTGAAAAATCCGCTGAAAGTTTCATTCAAATCGACCACTAGGCGGGCGCTTTGAGCGATAAAGGCTATAACCCGCGAAATGCCGCTTGCGGCTTTAATTCATTTTAAATTGATATAACTATGTGGATGTGGAAATATGTTTTATATATTTCATGTTTATTCTTTTACAATGTAATTGTAACCTGTGTTGAAATGTACCACTATACGATCACAATGTACAACTCTAGTTTTCATCACTAAGCCAAAGAATGCATTTCTCCTCAAGAAACACTGAAAAGTGGATTCATATGAAAAATGTGAAATTTCTTCACAGAAAAACATTTCTTGCATTGGAAACACACAAAAAAGGATAAATATGAAAGGGAACACAGTTTTCCAAAATCTAATATGATAGTTTTGGACTCCAGGCATCAAACTGTCAGTCTGAGCTGAATTCCATGTAAAACGCTAGTTTTCATCACTAACTCGCTTATGTCTTTCTCACCCAAAACCACTCAGGAACGCATTTCTCCTCAAGAAACACTGAAATGTGCATTTATATGAAGAATATGTGATTTATTTACAGAAACACATCTGTTATACTGGAAACATACAAAAAAGAGACAGAATATGAAAAGAAACATTGTTTTCTCAAATTTTACATTAGAATTCGCTTCCAAGTATCAAATCTTCTTTCTGAGCTCAATTCTATGCAAAACTCTTGTTTTCATCACTAAACTCGCTTAATATGTCTTTCTCATCCAAAACCACTCAGGAACGCATTTCTCCTCAAGAAACACTGAAACGTGCATTTATATGAAGAATATGTGATTTATTTACAGAAACACATCTGTTATACTGGAAACATACAAAAAAGAGACAGAATATGAAAAGAAACATTGTTTTCTCAAATTTTACATTAGAATTCGCTTCCAAGTATCAAATCTTCATTCTAAGCGCAAAACTCTTGTTTTCATCACTAAACTCGCTTAATATGTCTTTCTCATCCAAAACCACTCAGGAACGCATTTCTCCTCAAGAAACACTGAAATGTGCATTTATATGAAGAATATGTGATTTATTTACAGAAACACATCTGTTATACTGGAAACATACAAAAAAGAGACAGAATATGAAAAGAAACATTGTTTTCTCAAATTTTACATTAGAATTCGCTTCCAAGTATCAAATCTTCATTCTGAGCTCAATTCTATGCAAAACTCTTGTTTTCATCACTAAACTCGCTTAATATGTCTTTCTCATCCAAAACCACTCAGGAACGCATTTCTCCTCAAGAAACACTGAAATGTGCATTTATATGAAGAATATGTGATTTATTTACAGAAACACATCTGTTATACTGGAAACATACAAAAAAGAGACAGAATATGAAAAGAAACATTGTTTTCTCAAATTTTACATTAGAATTCGCTTCCAAGTATCAAATCTTCATTCTAAGCGCAAAACTCTTGTTTTCATCACTAAACTCGCTTAATATGTCTTTCTCATCCAAAACCACTCAGGAACGCATTTCTCCTCAAGAAACACTGAAATGTGCATTTATATGAAGAATATGTGATTTATTTACAGAAACACATCTGTTATACTGGAAACATACAAAAAAGAGACAGAATATGAAAAGAAACATTGTTTTCTCAAATTTTACATTAGAATTCGCTTCCAAGTATCAAATCTTCATTCAAAGCGCAAAACTCTTGTTTTCATCACTAAACTCGCTTAATATGTCTTTCTCATCCAAAACCACTCAGGAACGCATTTCTCCTCAAGAAACACTGAAACGTGCATTTATATGAAGAATATGTGATTTATTTACAGAAACACATCTGTTATACTGGAAACATACAAAAATGAGACAGAATATGAAAAGAAACATTGTTTTCTCAAATTTTACATTAGAATTCGCTTCCAAGTATCAAATCTTCATTCTAAGCGCAAAACTCTTGTTTTCATCACTAAACTCGCTTAATATGTCTTTCTCATCCAAAACCACTCAGGAACGCATTTCTCCTCAAGAAACACTGAAACGTGCATTTATATGTAGAATATGTGATTTATTTACAGAAACACATCTGTTATACTGGAAACATACAAAAAAGAGACAGAATATGAAAAGAAACATTGTTTTCTCAAATTTTACATTAGAATTCGCTTCCAAGTATCAAATCTTCATTCTGAGTTCAATTCTATGCAAAACTCTTGTTTTCATCACTAAAATCAGTTAATATCTCTTTCTCTTCAATAAACCACACAGAAAAGCATTTCTCCTCAAGAAACACTGAAAAGTGCATTTATATGAAAATGATGTGATTTCTTCAGAAAAGAAATCTCTTTCATTGGAAACATAAAAAACAGGATGAAAATGAAAGGGAATATATTTTTACAATTTTTTTACATAATAGTTGGCCTTTCTGCATCAAACCTTCACACTGACCTCAATTCCATGTAAAACTTTAGTTTTCATCACTAAACTTGCTTAAGCTGTTTTAAAAAAAATCCATTGTATATGTCAAAAGATTTCATGAAAAAAAAGTCATAGGCATGTCGAAAAAAATCCATGAAATAAATTAAATTGTATAATATGTTGAAAAAAATAATTTAAAAAAATGTATCGTATATGTCGAAAAATTTCTTGGAAAAAAAGTCAAAGTATAGTTTTTCAAAAAATGTCATGAAAAAAAAGTTATAGTATAGCATTTTGAAATTTTTTGGAAAAAAATACAATATTGTATATGTCATATGTTGAAAAAATTAATGAAAAAAGTCTAATTCTAATTCAAAATTTCCAAATTCAGCTCGTGACGTTGTGGTCAGCTGCACTGTCCCCGATGAAAAAAGCATACACTTGTTGTGTGCCGCCACTTTTTTTGAGTTATCGGTATGAAGCATGCCCCTCGTTTCATTTTCTTCATCAACAGCGTGACAGAAGCCACAGCGCTGGCCGCCATCTCCCGGGCTGGCCCGAAGAGAGGGGACCTGTCCCGATGGGAGAAACTCTCCTCGTCTGCAGCCTGCGAGGAAGTGGAACAGGCGTCTTCCGATTTGCCACGAGATCCCGCCTTGGCCCTCCCCTTCTCAAACCTTCCACTGCCCCTACTTTGAGGAGGCAATGAGTCTGAATCATTGGCCAAAAAAAAAGTCAATAGAAGTTTTTTCAGACTTCTTTTGTCCGAAATTTTTCAGATCTTTTTTCCAGACTTTTTTTGTTCGACAATTTTGAGATCTTTTTTTCCAGACTTTTTTTGTCTGACAATTTTCAGATCTTTTTTTTTAAACTTTTTTTGTCCAACATTTTTCAGATCTTTTTTTCAGATATTTTTTGTCCAACATTTTTCAGATCTTTTTTTCAGATATTTTTTTCAGATCTTTTTTTTTAGATTTTTTTTTCAGAAATTTTCAGATCTTTTTTTTCAAACAGTTTTTTCAGACTTCTTTTGTCCGATATTTTTCAGATATTTTTTTCAGATCTTTTTTTTCAGACTTTTTTTTCAGACATTTTCAGATCTTTTTTTTCAGACTTTTTTTGTCCGACAATTGTCAAAAAATTTTTTCAGACTTTTTTTGTCCGAAATTTTTCAGATCTTTTTTTTCAAACATTTTCAGATCTTTCTTTTCGGACAGTTTTTTCAGACTTTTTTTTGTCCGACATTTTTCAGATCTTTTATTCAGATCTTTTTTTTCAGACATTTTCAGATCTTTTTTTTCGGACAGTTTTTTCAGACTTCTTTTGTCCGAAATTTTTCAGATATTTTTTCCAGACTTTTTTTGTCCGACATTTTTCAGATATTCTTTCCAGACTTCTTTTGTCCGACATTTTTCAGATCTTTTATTCAGATCTTTTTTTTCAGACTTTTTTTGTTCGACATTTTTCAGATATTTTTTTCAGACTTTTTTTGTTCGACAATTTTGAGATCTTTTTTTTTAAACTTTTTTTGTCCTACATTTTTCAGATATTTTTTTCAGATCTTTTTTTGTCCGACAATTTTCAGATCTTTTTTTTCAGACTTCGTTTGTCCGACAATTGTCAGAATTTTTTTTCAGACTTTTTTTGTCCGACATTTTTCAGATCTTTTTTTTCAAACATTTTCAGATCTTTCTTTTTGGACAGTTTTTTCAGACTTCTTTTGTCCGACATTTTTCAGATCTTTTTTTTCAAACATTTTCAGATCTTTCTTTTCGGACAGTTTTTTCAGACTTTTTTTGTCCGACATTTTTCAGATCTTTTATTCAGATCTTTTTTTTTCAGACATTTTCAGATCTTTTTTTTCGGACAGTTTTTTCAGACTTCTTTTGTCCGACATTTTTCAGATATTTTTTCCAGACTTTTTTTGTCCGACATTTCTCAGATATTCTTTCCAGACTTCTTTTGTCCGACATTTTTCAGATCTTTTTTTTCAGACTTTTCTTATCCGACATTTTTCATATATTTTTTTCAGACTTTTTATGTCCGACATTTTTCAGATCTTTTATTCAGATCTTTTTTTTCAGACATTTTTCAGATATTTTTTTCAGACTTCTTTTGTCCGACATTTTTCAGATCTTTTTTTTCAAACATTTTCAGATCTTTCTTTTCGGACAGTTTTTTCAGACTTTTTTTGTCCGACATTTTTCAGATCTTTTATTCAGATCTTTTTTTTTCAGACATTTTCAGATCTTTTTTTTCGGACAGTTTTTTCAGACTTCTTTTGTCCGACATTTTTCAGATATTTTTTCCAGACTTTTTTTGTCCGACATTTCTCAGATATTCTTTCCAGACTTCTTTTGTCCGACATTTTTCAGATCTTTTTTTTCAGACTTTTCTTATCCGACATTTTTCATATATTTTTTTCAGACTTTTTATGTCCGACATTTTTCAGATCTTTTATTCAGATCTTTTTTTTCAGACATTTTTCAGATATTTTTTTCAGACTTTTTATGTCCGACATTTTTCAGATCTTTTATTCAGATCTTTTTTTTCAGACATTTTTTATCCGACATTTTTCAGATATTTTTTTCAGACTTTTTTTGTCCGACATTTTTCAGATATTTTTTTTCAGAAATTTTCAGATCTTTTTTTTCGGACAGTTTATTCAGACTTTTTTTGTCCGACATTTTTCAGATCTTTTTTTTCAGAAATTTTCAGATCTTTTTTTTCAGACAGTTTATTCAGACTTCTTTTGTCCGACATTTTTCAGATATTTTTTCCAGACTTTTTTTGTCCGAGAATTTTCAGATCTTTTATTCAGATCTTTTTTTTCGGACAGTTTATTCAGACTTTTTTTGTCCGACATTTTTCAGATATTTTTTCCAGACTTTTTTTGTCCGAGAATTTTCAGATCTTTTATTCAGATCTTTTTTTTCAGACTTTTTTTTCAGACTTTTTTTGTTCGACATTTTTCAGATATTTTTTTCAGACTTTTTTTGGTCGACAATTTTGAGATCTTTTTTTTTTAAACTTTTTTTGTCCTACATTTTTCAGATATTTTTTTCAGATCTTTTTTTGTCCGACAATTTTCAGATCTTTTTTTTCAGACTTCGTTTGTCCGACAATTGTCAGAATTTTTTTTCAGACTTTTTTGTCCGACATTTTTCAGATCTTTTTTTTCAAACATTTTCAGATCTTTCTTTTCGGACAGTTTTTTCAGACTTCTTTTGTCCGACATTTTTCAGATATTTTTTTCAGATCTTTTATTTCGGACATTTTTTCAGACTTTTTTTGTCCGACATTTTTCAGATCTTTTATTCAGATCTTTTTTTTCAGACATTTTCAGATCTTTTTTTTCGGACAGTTTTTTCAGACTTCTTTTGTCCGACATTTTTCAGATATTTTTTCCAGACTTTTTTTGTCCGACAATTTTCAGATCTTTTTTTTCAGACTTCGTTTGTCCGACAATTGTCAGAATTTTTTTTCAGACTTTTTTTGTCCGACATTTTTCAGATCTTTTTTTTCAGAAATTTTCAGATCTTTTTTTTTGGATAGTTTATTCAGACTTCTTTTGTCCGACATTTTTCAGATATTTTTTCCAGACTTTTTTTGTCCGAGAATTTTCAGATCTTTTTTTTCAGACTTTTTTTGTCCGACAATTGTCAAAATTTTTTTTCAGACTTTTTTTGTCCGACATTTTTCAGATCTTTTTTTTCAAACATTTTCAGATCTTTCTTTTCGGACAGTTTTTTCAGACTTTTTTTTGTCCGACATTTTTCAGATCTTTTATTCAGATCTTTTTTTTCAGACATTTTCAGATCTTTTTTTTCGGACAGTTTTTTCAGACTTCTTTTGTTCGACATTTTTCAGATATTTTTTCCAGACTTTTTTTGTCCGACATTTTTCAGATATTCTTTCCAGACTTCTTTTGTCCGACATTTTTCAGATCTTTTATTCAGATCTTTTTTTTCAGACTTTTTTTATCCGACATTTTTCAGATATTTTTTTCAGACTTTTTATGTCCGACATTTTTCAGATCTTTTATTCAGATCTTTTTTTTCAGACTTTTCTTATCCGACATTTTTCAGATATTTTTTTCAGACTTTTTATGTCCGACATTTTTCAGATCTTTTATTCAGATCTTTTTTTTCAGACATTTTTCAGATATTTTTTTCAGACTTTTTATGTCCGACATTTTTCAGATCTTTTATTCAGATCTTTTTTTAAAGACATTTTTTATTCGACATTTTTCAGATATTTTTTTCAGACTTTTTTTGTCCGACATTTTTCAGATATTTTTTTTCAGAAATTTTCAGATCTTTTTTTTCGGACAGTTTATTCAGACTTTTTTTGTCCGACATTTTTCAGATCTTTTTTTTCAGAAATTTTCAGATCTTTTTTTTCAGACAGTTTATTCAGACTTCTTTTGTCCGACATTTTTCAGATATTTTTTCCAGACTTTTTTTGTCCGAGAATTTTCAGATCTTTTATTCAGATCTTTTTTTTCGGACAGTTTATTCAGACTTTTTTTGTCCGACATTTTTCAGATATTTTTTTCAGACTTTTTATGTCCGACATTTTTCAGATCTTTTATTCAGATCTTTTTTTTCAGACTTTTCTTATCCGACATTTTTCAGATATTTTTTTCAGACTTTTTATGTCCGACATTTTTCAGATCTTTTATTCAGATCTTTTTTTTCAGACATTTTTTATCCGACATTTTTCAGACAGTTTATTCAGACTTCTTTTTTCCGACATTTTTCAGATATTTTTTCCAGACTTTTTTTGTCCGACATTTTTCAGATATTCTTTCCAGACTTCTTTTGTCCGACATTTTTCAGATCTTTTATTCAGATCTTTTTTTTCAGACTTTTTTTATCCGACATTTTTCAGATATTTTTTTCAGACTTTTTATGTCCAACATTTTTCAGATCTTTTATTCAGATCTTTTTTTTCAGACATTTTTTATCCGACATTTTTCAGACTTTTTTTGTCCGACATTTTTCAGATATTTTTTTTCAGAAATTTTCAGATCTTTTTTTTCGGACAGTTTATTCAGACTTCTTTTGTCCGACATTTTTCAGATATTTTTTCCAGACTTTTTTTGTCCGAGAATTTTCAGATCTTTTTTTTCAGATTTTTTTTTCAGACTTCTTTTGTCCGACATTTTTCAGATATTTTATTCAGACTTTTTTAGTCCGACATTTTTCAGACTTTTTTTCAGACTTTTTTTCGGGCTTTCTTTCAGACATTTTTCAGATCTTTTTTTTCAGACTTTTTTTTCGGGCATTTTTTAGGACATTTTTTCAGACTTTTTTTGTCCGACATTTTTCAGCTATTTTTTCCAGACTTTTTTTGTCCGACAATTTTCAGATCTTTTTTTTCAATATAATTAAAGTTGTTACACAGTGTGGAAAAGTGTTCAATCATTTCTCTTTGTTGAGCGAAACGTGCCCGATGTGTTCCATGGAGGTGGCAGCAGAGCATAGTTGGGATTCTTCTGTTGTTGAGGGAAGATAAAAACTAAGGGACATTTGGAGTTTAGGGTAAAGAAACACACTAGCTACACTTGTAAACATTACATTTAATTAGTTTTGCATTACATTAGTTAGTTTAGCAAATTTAGCAAGTTAGTTTGTTTTTGTGTGAATTTATTATTATTATTCGTTGTCTGCCGAATAAGCGCAATTTGCCGTGAGCTGGAATGAGATGGAAACATGAAACTTGGCATAGGAACTGGAATGATGTGCAGCTGCTTCTCAAGAACTATGACCCCAATCGGCCACATGATGGCGCTGTAATTAACGCCCAAACACGCGATTTTGAAAAGGCCACGCCCCTCACACCGTAAGTCAGATTGACTTGAAACTCGACACACATGTCTAGCTCCGTGTGATCTACAAAAAAGCTGCTCAGACCACTAACGTCCGCCTAACTAGATTTTCCGCCATATTGGTTTTTTTTGAAAAACAGATTTTTGACATCTTCTCCTAAACCGTAGGTCCGATTGCTACCAAATTTTCTGTGGATCATTATTGGGCTAATGTCATCTAAAGTTTCATAAAGCGTGTTGATACCTCATTGCGTTATGAATCTGTTGACCAACAAACTTTTCAATTGGAGGGGCTTAGCAGGAAATTAGCCATAATTCATTGACCATTAGTCAAATCATCATAAATCTTGGTAGATATCTTCAGTACATGTTTGGGAAGAGGCAAGGTTTTCTGCTTGACACATAGGGGGCGCCACAAATATCAGAAACTTGTATCGCAAGATCCGGTGGACAGAATATTATCAAATTTGGTGCACATACGCTGGGGGCAGGTATTAACCAAGATCTATAGTGTCATATTGATCGGTGCATGTGGGCGTGGCCTATTTAGCATTTTATGCTAAATTATGCCTTTGCTCAATTTGCTGTGAGCTGGAACGAGCTAGAGACATGAGACTTGGTACCATAACTGTACATGATGTCATAATGCTTCACATAAAATATGAAAACAATTGGCCACATGGTGGCGCTATAAAATTTTTCAAGGCCAGCCCCCTCACACCATAAGTCCTATCAATTTGAAATTTGACAGACATGTGCTGCTGAATGTGATCTACAAAAAAGTCTCATGGACCACGAAAGTCCACCGACTAAATTTTCCGCCATGTTGAATTTTTTGAAAAACACATTCTCCTCCTAAACCGTAGGTCTGATTGCTGGCATATTTTCTGCGAATCATTATTGGACCAGGCTCATCAAAGGTTGCATAAAGCTTGTTGATATGTTATTGTGTTGTTAAGATATTGACCAATTCATTTTTAAGGGGCGGGCTCAGCACGTCAATAGACCTAACTTCACAAGCCTAGGGCCCATCATCTCCAAACTTGCAGCATATGTTCACAAGAGTAGCGGAAACATCTGCGGAAAGTTTCATTCAAATCGGCCACATGGTGGCGCTGTAATTAACGCCCAAACATGCGATTTTGGAAAGGCCACGCCCCTCAAACCGTAAGTCCGATTGACTTGAAATGTGACACATATGTGCAACTCCGTGTGATCTACAATAAAGCCTCTTGGACCTCCAAAGTGCACCTGGAAATATTTTCCGCCATATTGGATTTTTTGAAAAACACATTTTTGACATCTCCTCCTAAGCCGTTGCTGGAATATTTTCTGCGAATCATTATTGGACCAGGCTCATCAAAGGTTGCATAAAACTTGTTGATATGTTATTGTGTTGTGAAGATATTGACCAATACATTTCTAAGAGGCGTGCCTCAGCACATCAGTAGACCTAACTTCACAAGCCTTTGGCCCATCATCTCCAAACTTGCAGCATACAAGAGTAGTTGAAACATCCGCTGAAAGTTTCATTCAAATCGACCACTAGGCGGGCGCTTTGAGTGATAAAGGCTATAACCCGCGAAATGCCGCTTGCGGCTTTAATTCATTTTAAATTGATATAACTATGTGGATGTGGAAATATGTTTTATATATTTCATGTTTATTCTTTTACAATGTAATTGTAACCTGTGTTGAAATGTACCACTATACGATCACAATGTACAACTCTAGTTTTCATCACTAAGCCAAAGAATGCATTTCTCCTCAAGAAACACTGAAAAGTGGATTCATATGAAAAATGTGAAATTTCTTCACAGAAAAACATTTCTTGCATTGGAAACACACAAAAAAGGATAAATATGAAAGGGAACACAGTTTTCCAAAATCTAATATGATAGTTTTGGACTCCAGGCATCAAACTGTCAGTCTGAGCTGAATTCCATGTAAAACGCTAGTTTTCATCACTAACTCGCTTAATATGTCTTTCTCACCCAAAACCACTCAGGAACGCATTTCTCCTCAAGAAACACTGAAATGTGCATTTATATGAAGAATATGTGATTTATTTACAGAAACACATCTGTTATACTGGAAACATACAAAAAAGAGACAGAATATGAAAAGAAACATTGTTTTCTCAAATCTGACATTAGAATTCACTTCCAAGTATCAAATCTTCATTCTGAGCTCAATTCTATGCGAAACTCTTGTTTTCATCACTAAACTCGCTTAATATGTCTTTCTCATCCAAAACCACTCAAGAAACACTGAAACGTGCATTTATATGAAGAATATGTGATTTATTTACAGAAACACATCTGTTATACTGGAAACATACAAAAAAGAGACAGAATATGAAAAGAAACATTGTTTTCTCAAATTTTACATTAGAATTCGCTTCCAAGTATCAAATCTTCATTCTGAGCTCAATTCTATGCAAAACTCTTGTTTTCATCACTAAAATCAGTTAATATCTCTTTCTCTCCAATAAACCACACAGAAAAGCATTTCTCCTCAAGAAACACTGAAACGTGCATTTATATGAAGAATATGTGATTTCTTCAGAAAAGAAATCTCTTTTATTATTTTTCAGACATTTTCAGATCTTTTTTTTCGGACAGTTATTTCAAACTTCTTTTGTCCGACATTTTTCAGATATTTTTTTCAGATATTTTTTTTCGGACAGTTTTTTCAGACTTCTTTTGTCCGACATTTTTCAGATATTTTTTTCAGATCTTTTTTTTTGGACATTTTTTTCAGACTTTTGTCCGACATTTTTCAGATCTTTTTTTTCAGACTTTTTTTATCCAACATTTTTCAGATCTTTTTTTCAGATCTTTTTTTTCAGACTTTTTTTTCAGACATTTTCAGCTCTTTTTTTTCAGACTTTTTTTGTCCGACATTTTTCAGACTTTTTATTCAGACTTTTTTTCGGGCTTTTTGTCCGACATTTTTCAGATATTTTTTACAGATATTTTTTTTCAGACTTTTTTTTCAGACATTTTCAGCTATTTTTTTTCGGACAGTTCTTTCAGACTTCTTTTGTCCGACATTTTTCAGACTTTTTTTTCAGACATTTTCAGATATTTTTTTTGGGAACGTTTTTTCAGACTTCTTTTGTCCGACATTTTTCAGATATTTTTTCCAGACTTTTTTTGTCCGATAATTTTCAGATCTTTTTTTCAGATCATTTTTTTCAGACTTCTTTTGTCCGACATTTTTCAGAATTTTTTTGTCCGACATTTTTCAGATCTTTTTTTCAGAACTTTTTTTTCAGACATTTTCAGATCTTTTTTTTCGGACAGTTTTTTCAGACTTTTTTTGTCCGACCAATTTTCAGATCTTTTTTTTCAGACTTTTTTTTCAGACATTTTCAGATTTTTTTTTTACGGACAGTTTTTTCAGACTTCTTTTGGCCGACATTTTTCAGACTTTTTTTGTCTGACAATTTTCAGATCTGTTTTTTCAGACTTTTTTTGTCCGACATTTTTCAGATCTTTTTTTCAGATCTTTTTTTTCAGACTTTTTTTTCAGACATTTTCAGATCTTTTTTTTCGGACAGTTTGTTCAGACTCTTTTGTCCGACAATTTTGTCCACAATCTTTTTTTTCAGGACTTCTTTTGTCCGACATTTTTCAGACTTTTTTTTCAGACTTTTTTCACATCTTTTTTTCAGACATTTTTTCAGATCTTTTATTTCAGACTTTTTTTTCGAAATTTTCAGATCTTTTTTTTTCGGACAGTTTTTTCAAACTTCTTTTGTCCGACATTTAGACTTTTTTTCTGGCTTTTTGTCCAACATTTTTTAGACATTTTCAGATCTTTTTTTTCGGACAGTTTTTTCAAACTTCTTTTGTCCGACATTTTTCAGATCTTTTTTTCAGATCTTTTTTTTCAGACTTTTTTTCGGGCTTTTTGTCAGGCATTTTTCAGACTTTTTTCGGGCATTTTTTTCAGACATTTTTCAGATCTTTTTTTTCACATTTTGTTTTGTCCGACATTTTTCAGATCTTTTTTTTAGATCTTTTTTTTCAGACATTTTCAGATCTTTTTTTTCGGACATTTTTCAGACTTTTTTGTCCAACATTTTTCAGATCTTTTTTTCAGATCTTTTTTTTCAGACTTTTTTTCATGGACATTTTCAGACATATTACATACTTTTTTCGGACATTTTTTTCAGACATTTTTCAGATCTTTTTTTCAGACATTTTTTCAGACTTTTTTTTCGGACATTTAATCAGACTTTTTTTTCCCGACATTTTTCAGATCTTTTTTTTCAGACTTTTTTTCAGACTTTTTTTTCGGACATTTTTTCAGACTTTTTTTTCCCGACATTTTTCAGATCTTTTTTTCAGATCTTTTTTTTCAGACTTTTTTTTCAGACATTTTTAGATCTTTTTTTTCCAGACTTTTTTTTCAGACTTTTACAACCCGGAGTTGGTGTAGGGGTAAAGGGAGTAACATTGAGCCGATGTTATCAGGCAATCACATGTTTATTGATGGGTGATTGAAATTAAAGCAAAATAAAACATACAATGGTTTGAATTAATACTAAATGAAAACGAGGGTTTAGGGTGGCCGAAAAGGAGACAACAAAGGCTCACACCCTAGCCCTGAATAATCCTAACAATCAGACAAACTTACACAACTGTTCTAATCACAACGAAATATGAACACACACAAGTACCTCATACGAGTTAACATTAACAATCTAAAGTCCCCTGACTCCAGTAGGACCTATACACAATATGGTAACAATCTAAAGTCCCCTGACTCCAGTAGGACCTATACACAATATTGTGTTAACCACACACAATAATCGAGAGGCACGGGGAACAGATCAATTGAAATCACTGCCCGTCTTGGTCTAGTCACAGCTGGCCTTTAATTCTTTCCACGCGGCACAGCCGGCTGGTGATTGGCTAATCACATGTGACGTGTCAGAGGCAGGACCACAAACGGCGGGAAACGAAGGGCATCCACCTGAGGGCGTTCCGGAGGCGTGGCCTGGAAGGGAATCCCCTAGACATGACGTCGTCTTGGAGCAACAGGACAGCAGGGCGCACCAAAAGAAAAGAGCACAGGGAGAGCGCAGCACAGCAACATACAACAATATAAACAATAACGAACAGTCACTTCTGAGACCGTAACAAGATATTTTCAGATCTTTTTTTTCAGACAATTTTTTCAGACTTCTTTTGTCCGACATTTTTCAGACTTTTTTTCGGGGTTTTTTTCAGACTTTTTTCGGATCTTTTTTTTCAGACTCTTTTTCGGGGGTTTTTTTCGAGCATTTTTTCGGACATTTTTTCAGACTTTTTTTGTCCGACATTTTTCAGATATTTTTTTCAGATATTTTTTTTAAGAATTTTATTTCAGACATTTTCAGATATTTTTTTTCAGACTTTTTTTGTCCGACATTTTTCAGATATTTTTTTAAGACTTTTTTTTTCAGACATTTTCAGATATTTTTTTTCAGACTTTTTTTGTCCGACATTTTTCAGATCTTTTTTTTTAAACTTTTTCAGATCTTTTTTTCAGATCTTTTTTTTCAGACAGTTTTTCCAGACTTCTTTTGTCCGACAAATTTCAGATCTTTTTTTTCAGACTTTTTTTGTCCGATAATTTTCAGATCTTTTTTCAGATCATTTTTTTCAGACTTCTTTTGTCCGACATTTTTCAGAATTTTTTTTGTCCGACATTTTTCAGATCTTTTTTTCAGACTTTTTTTTCAGACATTTTCAGATCTTTTTTTTCGGACAGTTTTTTCAGACTTTTTTTGTCCGACATTTTTCAGAATTTTTTTGTCCGACATTTTTCAGATCTTTTTTTCAGAACTTTTTTTTCAGACATTTTCAGATCTTTTTTTTCGGACAGTTTTTTCAGACTTCTTTTGTCCGACATTTTTCAGATCTTTTTTTTTAAACTTTTTCAGATCTTTTTTTCAGATCTTTTTTTTCAGACAGTTTTTCCAGACTTCTTTTGTCCGACATTTTTCAGATCTTTTTTCCAAACTTGTTTTGTCCGACAATTTTCAGATCTTTTTTTTAGGACAGTTTTTTCAGACTTATTTTGTCCGACAAATTTCAGATATTTTTTTTCAGACTTTTTTTGTCCGACATTTTCAGATATTTTTTTCAGATATTTTTTTTCGGACAGTTTTTCCAGACTTCTTTTGTCCAACAAATTTCAGATCTTTTTTTTCAGACTTTTTTTGTCCGACATTTTTCAGATCTTTTTTATCAGACAGTTTTTTCAGACTTATTTTGTCCGACAAATTTCAGATATTTTTTTTCAGACTTTTTTTGTCCGACATTTTTCAGATCTTTTTTTTTAAACTTTTTCAGATCTTTTTTTCAGATCTTTTTTTTCGGACAGTTTTTCCAGACTTCTTTTGTCCGACAAATTTCAGATCTTTTTTTTCAGACTTTTTTTGTCCGACATTTTTCAGATATTTTTTACAGATCTTTTTTATCGGACAGTTTTTTCAGACTTATTTTTTCCGACAAATTTCAGATATTTTTTTTCAGACTTTTTTTGTCCGACATTTTTCAGACTTTTTTTTGTCCGACATTTTTCAAACTTTTTTTTCAGACTTTTTTTTGGGGGTTTATTTGGGCATTTTTTTGGACATTTTTTCAGAATTTTTTTATCTGACATTTTTCAGATATTCTTTCCAGACTTTTTTTGTTCGACATTTTTCAGATATTCTTTCCAGACTTTTTTTGTCCGACAATTTTCAGATATTTTTTTTCAGACTTTTTTTGTCCGACAATTTTGAGATCTTTTTTTTTCAGACTTTTTTTTCAGACATTTTCAGATATTTTTTTTGGACAGTTTTTTCAGACTTCTTTTGTACGACATTTTTCAGATATTTTTTTCAGATATTTTTTTTAAGAATTTTATTTCAGACATTTTCAGATATTTTTTTTCAGACTTTTTTTGTCCGACATTTTTCACATATTTTTTAAAGACTTTTTTTGTCCGACATTTTTCAGATATTTTTTATCGGACATTTTTTTCAGACTTATTTTGTCCGACAAATTTCAGATATTTTTTTTCAGACTTTTTTTGTCCGACATTTTTCAGATCTTTTTTTTTAAACTTTTTCAGATCTTTTTTTTCGGACTTGTTTTGTCCGACAATTTTCAGATCTTTTTTTTAGATCTTTTTTTTCAGACATTTTCAGATCTTTTTTTTCGGACAGTTTTTTCAGACTTCTTTTGTCCGACATTTTTCAGATATTTTTTTTCAGACTTTTTTTCAGGTTTTTTTTCGGGCATTTTTTCGGACATTTTTTCAGACTTTTTTTGTCCGACATTTTTCAGATCTTTTTTTCAGATCTTTTTTTTCAGACTTTTTTTTCAGACATTTTCAGATCTTTTTTTTCCAGACTTTTTTTTCAGACTTTTACAACCCGGAGTTGGTGTAGGGGTAAAGGGAGTAACATTGAGCCGATGTTATCAGTCAATCACATGTTTATTGATGGGTGATTGAAATTAAAGCAAAATAAAACATACAATGGTTTGAATTAATACTAAATGAAAACGAGGGTTTAGGGTGGCCGAAAAGGAGACAACAAAGGCTCACACCCTAGCCCTGAATAATCCTAACAATCAGACAAACTTACACAACTGTTCTAATCACAACGAAATATGAACACACACAAGTACCTCATACGAGTTAACATTAACAATCTAAAGTCCCCTGACTCCAGTAGGACCTATACACAATATGGTAACAATCTAAAGTCCCCTGACTCCAGTAGGACCTATACACAATATTGTGTTAACCACACACAATAATCGAGAGGCACGGGGAACAGATCAATTGAAATCACTGCCCGTCTTGGTCTAGTCACAGCTGGCCTTTAATTCTTTCCACGCGGCACAGCCGGCTGGTGATTGGCTAATCACATGTGACGTTTCAGAGGCAGGACCACAAACGGCGGGAAACGAAGGGCATCCACCTGAGGGCGTTCCGGAGGCGTGGCCTGGAAGGGAATCCCCTAGACATGACGTCGTCTTGGAGCAACAGGACAGCAGGGCGCACCAAAAGAAAAGAGCACAGGGAGAGCGCAGCACAGCAACATACAACAATATAAACAATAACGAACAGTCACTTCTGAGACCGTAACAAGATATTTTCAGATCTTTTTTTTCAGACAATTTTTTCAGACTTCTTTTGTCCGACATTTTTCAGACTTTTTTTCGGGGGTTTTTTCAGACTTTTTTCGGATCTTTTTTTTCAGACTCTTTTTCGGGGGTTTTTTCGAGCATTTTTTCGGACATTTTTTCAACTTTTTTTTTCGGACATTTTTCAGATATTTTTTTTCAGACATTTTTCAGATCTGTTTTTTCAGACTTTTTTTGTCCGACATTTTTCAGATATTTTTTTAAGACTTTTTTTTTCTGACATTTTCAGATATATTTTTTGTCCGACATTTTTCAGATCTTTTTTTTCAGACTTTTTTTCAGATCTTTTTTCAGATCTTTTTTTTCAGACAGTTTTTTTCAGACTTCTTTTGTCCGACAAATTTCAGATCTTTTTTTTCAGACTTTTTTTGTCCGATAATTTTCAGATCTTTTTTTCAGATCATTTTTTTCAGACTTCTTTTGTCCGACATTTTTCAGAATTTTTTTGTCCGACATTTTTCAGATCTTTTTTTCAGAACTTTTTTTCAGACATTTTCAGATCTTTTTTTTCGGACAGTTTTTTCAGACTTTTTTTGTCCGACATTTTTCAGAATTTTTTTGTCCGACATTTTTCAGATCTTTTTTTTAGATCTTTTTTTTCAGATCTTTTTTTTCGGACATTTTTTGTCCGACATTTTTCAGATCTTTTTTTTAGATCTTTTTTTTCAGATCTTTTTTCAGATCTTTTTTTTCAGACAGTTTTTCCAGACTTCTTTTGTCCGACATTTTTCAGATCTTTTTTTTCAGACTTTTTTTGTCCGACATTTTTCAGATATTTTTTACAGATCTTTTTTTTCGGACAGTTTTTTCAGACTTCTTTTGTCCGACATTTTTCAGATATTTTTTTTCAGACTTTTTTTGTCCGACATTTTCAGATATTTTTTTTCAGATCTTTTTTTTCGGACAGTTTTTTCAGACTTCTTTTGTCCGACATTTTTCAGATCTTTTTTTTCAGACTTTTTTTGTCCGACATTTTTCAGATCTTTTTTTTCGGACAGTTTTTTCAGACTTATTTTGTCCGACATTTTTCAGATATTTTTTTTCAGACTTTTTTTGTCCGACATTTTTCAGATCTTTTTTTTCAAACTTTTTCAGATCTTTTTTCTCGGACAGTTTTTCCAGACTTTTTTGTCCGACATTTTTCAGATCTTTTTTTTCAGACTTTTTTGTCCGACATTTTTCAGATATTTTTTTCAGATCTTTTTTTTAGGATATTTTTTTTTCAGACTTTTTTGTCCGACATTTTTCAGATATTTTTTTCAGACTTTTTTTGGGGGTTTATCTGGGCATTTTTTTGGACATTTTTTCAGAATTTTTTTGTCTGACATTTTTCAGATATTCTTTCCAGACTTTTTTAGTCCGACATTTTTCAGATATTCTTTCCAGACTTTTTTGTCCGACAATTTTCAGATATTTTTTTTCAGACTTTTTTTCAGACATTTTCACATCTTTTTTTTTGGACAGTTTTTTCAGACTTCTTTTGTACGACATTTTTCAGATATTTTTTTCAGATATTTTTTTCGGACATTTTTCAGATATTTTTTTTCAGACATTTTCAGATATTTTTTTTCAGACTTTTTTTGTCCGATTTTTTTCAGATATTGTTTTCTGGACATTTTTCAGATATTTTTCGGACATTTTTTTTCAGACTTCTTTTGTCCGACAAATTTCAGATATTTTTTTTCAGACTTTTTTTGTCCGACATTTTTCAGATCTTTTTTTTTAAACTTTTTCAGATCTTTTTTTTCAGATCTTTTTTTCGGACAGTTTTTCAGACTTCTTTTGTCCGACAAATTTCAGATCTTTTTTTTCAGACTTTTGTTGTCCGATCAATTTTCAGATATTTTTTTCAGACTTTTTTGTCCGACATTTTTGAGATCTTTTTTTTCAGACTTTTTTTTGGGGTTTTTTTCGGGCATTTTTTAGGACATTTTTTCAGACTTTTTTTGTCCGACATTTTTCAGATATTTTTTCCAGACTTTTTTTGTCCGACAATTTTCAGATCTTTTTTTTCAATATAATTAAAGTTGTTACACAGTGTGGAAAAGTGTTCAATCATTTCTCTTTGTTGAGCGGAACGTGCCCGATGTGTTCCATGGCATTCCTGGAGGTGGCAGCAGAGCATGTGGGATTCTTCCTGTTGTTGCGGGAAGATAAAAACTAAGGGACATTTGGAGTTTAGGGTAAAGAAACACACTAGCTACACTTGTAACATTACATTTAATTAGTTTTGCATTACATTACATTAAGTTAGTTTGTTTTTGTGTGAATTTATTATTATTATTCGTTGTCTGCCAAATAAGCGCAATTTGCCGTGAGCTGGAATGAGATGGAAACATGAAACTTGGCATAGGAACTGGAAATGATGTGCAGCTGCTTCTCAAGAACTATGACCCCAATCGGCCACATGATGGCGCTGTAATTAACGCCCAAACATGCGATTTTGGAAAAGTCCACGCCCCTCAAACAGTAAGTCCGATTGACTTGAAATGTGACACATATGTGCAACTCCGTGTGATCTACAATAAAGCCTCTTGGACCTCCAAAGTGCACCTGGAAATATTTTCCGCCATATTGGATTTTTTGAAAAACACATTTTGACATATCCTCCTAAGCCGTTGCTGGAATATTTTTCTGCGAATCATTATTGGACCAGGCTCATCAAAAGTTGCATTAGCTTTGTTGATATGTTATTGCGTTGTGAAGATATTGACCAATACATTTCTAAGAGGCGTGCCTCAGCACATCAATAGACCTAACTTCACAAGCCTTTGGCCCATCATCTCCAAACTTGCAGCATACAAGAGTAGTTGAAAAATCCGCTGAAAGTTTCATTCAAATCGACCACTAGGCGGGCGCTTTGAGCGATAAAGGCTATAACCCGCGAAATGCCGCTTGCGGCTTTAATTCATTTTAAATTGATATAACTATGTGGATGTGGAAATATGTTTTATATATTTCATGTTTATTCTTTTACAATGTAATTGTAACCTGTGTTGAAATGTACACTATACGATCACAATGTACAACTCTAGTTTTCATCACTAAGCCAAAGAATGCATTTCTCCTCAAGAAACACTGAAAAGTGGATTCATATGAAAATGTGAAATTTCTTCACAGAAAAACATTTCTTGCATTGGAAACACACAAAAAAGGATAAATATGAAAGGGAACACAGTTTTTCCAAAATCTAATATGATAGTTTTGGGACTCCAGGCATCAAACTGTCAGTCCTGAGCTGAATTCCATGTAAACGCTAGTTTTCATCACTAACTCGCTTAATATGTCTTTCCTCATCCAAAACCAATCAGGAACGCATTTCTCCTCAAGAAACACTGAAATGTGCATTTATATGAAGAATATGTGATTTATTTACAGAAACAAATCTGTTATACTGGAAACATACAAAAAAGAGACAGAATATATAAATAAACATTGTTTTCTCAAATTTTACATTAGAATTCGCTTCCAAGTATCAAATCTTCTTTCTGAGCTCAATTCTATGCAAAACTCTTGTTTTCATCACTAAACTCGCTTAATATGTCTTTCTCATCCAAAACCACTCAGGAACGCATTTCTCCTCAAGAAACACTGAAACGTGCATTTATATGAAGAATATGTGATTTATTTACAGAAACACATCTGTTATACTGGAAACATACAAAAAAGAGACAGAATATGAAAAGAAACATTGTTTTCTCAAATTTTACATTAGAATTCGCTTCCAAGTATCAAATCTTCATTCTAAGCGCAAAACTCTTGTTTTCATCACTAAACTCGCTTAATATGTCTTTCTCATCCAAAACCACTCAGGAACGCATTTCTCCTCAAGAAACACTGAAACGTGCATTTATATGAAGAATATGTGATTATTTACAGAAACACATCTGTTATACTGGAAACATACAAAAAAGAGACAGAATATGAAAAGAAACATTGTTTTCCTCAAATTTTACATTAGAATTCGCTTCCAAGTATCAAATCTTCATTCTGAGTTCAATTCTATGCAAAACTCTTGTTTTCATCACTAAAATCAGTTAATATCTCTTTCTCTTCAATAAACCACACAGAAAAGCATTTCTCCTCAAGAAACACTGAAAAGTGCATTTATATGAAAATGATGTGATTTCTTCAGAAAAGAAATCTCTTTTATTGGAAACATAAAAAACAGGATGAAAATGAAAGGGAATATATTTTTACAATTTTTTACATAATAGTTGGCCTTTCTGCATCAAACCTTCACACTGACCTCAATTCCATGTAAAACTTTAGTTTTCATCACTAAACTTGCTTAAGCTGTTTTAAAAAAAATCCATTGTATATGTCAAAAGATTTCATGAAAAAAAGTCATAGGCATGTCGAAAAAAATCCATGAAATAAATTAAATTGTATAAATAGTTG